>CAUYPK010133265.1:0-19598 GCA_963574355.1 Loris lydekkerianus
GAGTGAACATATATTATATTCTTCCCCACAATAGATTATAACTTTATGACAATCTTATTTGGGTGGGGTGTTGGAACGTGCGATGGGAGTGTTTATCTTGTGTAAATGTTTTTCTATTTTTAAAAAAAAAAAAATAAAAAAAAAAAAAAAGTAGGCATTTAGCCAGATAAAAACCTGGCATTCAGCAGAACAGTGACTATTGGTCAAGTTTTTTTCTTTGGACCTTGGTTATTATTGCACAATTTTATTAACAACACACATTTTTGGCTTCTCTGATTAATCTACATATTTCTTGAATGGAAAAGAGTATCTTGCATCTTCATTTCCATGAGCTAATCAAAGGAGCATTGGAAGGGATCTAAGAAGTCACCAAGTTAAAACTAAAGAGCTGCTAAGAAGTATGAGAAATGTAGAGTTTTAACTGATAAAAATCTTGTTTCACAAAACCCCATCTTTATAACCAGAAGTTCTCAATTTAGGGACCAAAACTTGGGAGTTCTAAGGCTGGAAAACCTCCATTCACTTATGTGTTTATTCAACAGGATATTCAAAAAGTATTTAGTGCCTTTTCTGTGTTAAACACTGAGCTGGTTGCTGGGCAGTGAGGACAAGACAGAGCAGATACCCCGAGTTCTGTTACAGGATGAGCTCAGCTGGTGTCTTCCTTCCTGGTATTCTACCCTTCATGTTCAAAATACCTAACGTGAGGGACATGGTAGATTCCAAAGTAACCATTCGGAATGGTTGGAGCATTAAAACCACAATGCAACAGCTCTCAAGAACGTGAAATATTTACAACTCTATATTATTTTTATTTTGTTTTTAATCAGATTAAACACATTAGCAAATTCAATTCTCCCATATATCTGTTAATACAACAATACAAACAAATTCACAACAAACAAAAAAGAAATCAGATAAAAAATCTATTAGAAGCCAGGGATACATCTGAAATTTTGGACTCTTCATAGAGGGGCTTGTTTCCTTCTGCTTCTGTTACGTCCTCTGTCTTTGGAGGATGACTGAAATGTAGAGTAAGATCACAAAGAAGTAACTGGGCGTGCTCTGTGTAAACACAAGATGTTATATTGTAGCACATATGTCATAAACAATTATGTCTCTAAGTAGCTATCTCCTACACTTCATGGGTTTTTTCAAGTGATTGTTGATCAAACTACAACTTAAATGTACCCCATTTTGACATAAAATCAGATTTATGTACTATACAATTAGTGTGACAAACATTTATTATACTAGAAAGGGTCTTTAGTTCAATTACTCAGCTATCTTACTAAACTTGATTAATGCAAATAATAATGTTTAACCTTATTTTTATCAAATAGTATATAAAATCACATAGGTCTAGAAGGCATGTTATAAAAAAATTGAAATTCCTAGCAGGCGTCCTCAAACTTTTTAAACAGGGGGCCAATTCACTGTCCCTCAGACCGTTGGAGGGCCAGACTATAGTTTAAAAATAAGAACTATGAACAAATTCTTATGCACACTGCACATATTTTATTTTGAAGTTAAAAAAAACGGGAACAAATACAATCACACCGCCTCATGTGGCCCACGGGCTGTAGTTTGAGGACCCCTGCTAGAGGCACTTTCAACCTGTTCTAGCTCACTTTTTCTTGGTTTTGTTGTTGTTTCATGTATACCTATGGGGTTTTTTGAGGGGGGTGATATTTATCTCCATTTCTCTAAATGACGTGCCTATTTGATTTTATTTCAATGTTTGGTATCTGCTTCTGGCAACAGAAGAGTAAGCTACAACTCTTTGTACCTTAGAGGCATTTCTTCACTTTATCTTTTAACCCTTGAGTTTTTCATCTCCACTATCACCCTTTTAATTTCCAAGAGCTCCCTCTGGCTCTCTAAATACATTGTTCACAGCTCCTATTCCTTTTCAAACATATGACATCTTCTCTTTATCTCTGTGGATATTAATGGTAATTTCTTGAAGTTTCCATTATTTGTTTCTTCCTCATTGACTGAATCCACATGTCTGTCTTTTCATATTATATGCATTCCTCAAATATTTGTTGTGTTATATTTAAGACTGTGACACTAAAAAGACAATTGGAGGCTCTATGCCCATGGTAGTCAATACTGTGTTGTGTTATTGGGGGATCCTCATGTATAAGTATTTTTAAGTCTTCTCTTAGGCTTGCAAGATTCCCGAAAGAAAAATCTACTTAGGGGTATAAATCTGGCAACCAGTATTTTGGTAGCCATATGTGGGAAAAAAGCCAGAGTTGTTATCACTCAGTAGGTAAATGTTGTTTTAATATCCTTGTTTTTTCAGTACAGTCCTCTCCCTCAACTTGTAGCTAGTGGCTCCAGGCCAGAGATCCCTTCTTTTAACCTTATTAAGTCTTCCATCAGTAGTCTATCCAGAGAAGGGATAGCTGCTCGGCTCTCTGGTGGGCAAAGAGACTTCAGGGATCTACGGCCCTTTCCAGGGGTATCCAAGCTATTTTCTTTTCTGCCACACATTGGAAGAGTAAAAGTTGTCTTGGGCCACACAATGAATACACAAACACTAACAAAATCTGAAGAGCCAAAAAAGTTCCGTGCATGCTTTTCACAATACCCAACACCAAAGATAAGCAAAACAGTCCTCAAATAATCTGCGTATGGCCCTCGAGCTGCAGGTTGGACACCCACTAGTCCTCCTGTTATTAGGCCCACTTTACCACCACTTCCAGAGCATTCTAGTGCCATTAATGTCTTGAGCCATAGGGGCTATTTGTTGGCTTTACCCATGCAGGTTAGGGTTCAGATTTTTCGACTTTAGGGTTTAGACTTGTCTATTTGCTTCCATTTGGCTTTTTGCTTTGTTATCTCTTCTTGGGAACTGTGTACCTTGTGGATTTTGTCTCTTTACAATCACTGTAATTTAATTCTCATGCTTACCACTAGCTAGTTGCTTGATCTTGAGAAAGTTAATCTCTCTTTTCACATCTATAAATGTTAATATCAATAGTTTTCTGCCTCACAGAGTTGTTATGGTAATTGAATGAGTTCATTTATGTAGAGCTCTTAGACAAGTGCACGGATTATGGTAACTGTGTTAGTTGCTGACATTATTTGGCAGAAGGAGAGAATATGGAATGTTCAGTTAGTCCTGTATGTTTACCAGAAGTCTATCCTCCTAGTTTAGTTTGATAGGTGCCTCATATTCTAAATGCCTAATCTACCCACATGTCTCAGGAACACCTGTCCTATTTATTATTTCTATTTTACTTCATTAAGGAATACTCCCAAAACTAGAATAATTAGACCATCAAGTGTGGCAGGAATCTAAAGTTTCTCTAATTGTTTAAATGGGTTCAAGCATCCAGAACCATTTATTCATTTAATAAACATTTTCTAAGAATTTATCAAGGCACTTAATTAATCAAGCACTTAATTTATTAAGTGCTAGAATACCCTCAAGAAGCTTACAGTTGAGTAGGGATAGAAAATGTAAGCAAGTATGCAATTCTAAAATAGCGTCATAATTCACAGGAGAGGGTAGCAGGGATAACACACTGTCCTAAAAAATAGTTTTCTAATGTTAAGTGACCTTAACTACTATGTATCTGTGTGGACAAAAACAACAACAACAAAAAATGAAGCCCTCTCAGCAATACTAATAAGCCAAGCAAGTTCACACTTGCACAAGTGAATCAGAAAGGATGCTATCTACTGTATTTCTTGGAAGTGAAATAATGGACCATAACATAGTCTGTTTCAAAACTTTCATAGTGACCTAAATTAGAAGCAGTGAACCTGGTGTGTAGGTAGAGTTTAGCAATGGGATTTCAGAAGGATGTATATGTTAAGGGACTGATACAAAAGAGTAAATGGTTCAGTATGGCTGGAACACAGAACGTGCAAGAGTAAGATTAAGGAACTGGATGGAGGCAGTGGTATGATCTCAAGAGGTTATATAGTCCATTCTAGGTGCTTTGGACTTCATCATGAGACAACAAGGGTTTTCTGCAGATTGGCATTTTAGAAAGAGAGTTTTCACTTTGGTATTGAGATAGGTTTTGAGAGATACTAGATTAAGCAAAGCTAATCAGATTTCTTTACATGAGAGTCCACACAGCTTTTGTTAATATGCACTCTGAATTTGAGAAATATATAGCACAAAACACTTCTCAAACATATCTGACTGTGAGAATATGGACTGTGTTTCATTACATGCCATCTATTGACACCTCTTGAGACAGCAGGGTTCACCGAACCAAGTCTGGGAAATGCTGCCCTAGGGTGAACACGTGGAAAAGCATGATAGGCACTCACTATTTGGTGCCTAACTAATAATCACTCCTCTCTTCTTCTTGATGGTACAACTTGATTTCGTTTGAGGTACTCCTCTCCCCAGCTCCAGCAGTAAGTCCTGACTGGTCCAAACTGGTCTTGGCAATCCCTGTCCCCTTGGCCATGGCTGCTGTAGGCATTCGCAAATGATGCAAATCTAGCCAATGAAAGGAAGGGCAAATGTGCTGGAGGGATTTGGGGAAAGGCTTATATAAAGAGACACAGGCAGAGGCAAAAGCAAAGACAGTGTCTGAATTTGGCTACCTCTGAAGTTAATACCATGAGGAGTGATAAAGGAAATGTGACAGAACAGAAAAACAAAAAGAACCTGGTTCCTTATGAAATCTTTAAACCTATGAATTAACTTTAGGGCTATCCTACCTTGGATCCTTATTGCATAAGTCATGTTAAGTTGCTATTGTGTTACTTATAGCTGAAGAACTTATAACAGACACAGAGGCTATCTTTAAATATCCAGGAGTTGTTAGAAGAAAAACTACATATTAAGTGTAATTTTCATGGTTAGAAATAGGACTCATAGATGAATAGGACAGACTTCAGCTAGTTCATAAAGAGGAATTGTCTAAAATGGAATGGGTTGACTGATGAGATAGGAAGTCTTCCAATATAAGAAATCTTTGGGCAGGGATAGATTAACCCTAGAAATATTCACTCACAGAAATATGGTGTGCCTAGGACAAAATAACAGAATATGTCTGTGAGGTGAGTGACTAAACATTATGGCCTACTAATGTCTACTCTGTTTAAAATGAAGAAGCCTAAATCATAGAATCAAATTTATACTTTTTAATTAGGAATAAACTTCAGGGGCATAGTAAGAATTCATGGATAAAGAAGCTGAATTTTTTAGAAGGTGACACAACTATACCATAATGGTATGTTGAAAGGAAGGAAGTCAATTCAGAGAGATTAGTTGGACAAAATGATAAACTTATTAGTGTCAGAGATAAGAATCCAGGTCTGCTGCCTTACAGATCAAATATAATTCATCTTTAGAGATCTACTTAATATTGCAATGCAAACTTTTTTAAGAAATGAGAAATCCTAATTAGTGGGCAAAATTCAGTTATATCCCAGTAGAAGCACAAATTGGCTCTGCTATTTATTTTATAACAACACAAACATTTTAATCTAGTGATTCAATACATACCTTTCATCTTTTTCAACTCCAAAGAAATTGTGTTAATGTTTTTGATTATGGCTTCCACATTTAGCTTATGTTCAGTAACATTGTTCTTAAACATCTGATTTTAAAAGAGAAACAAAAAGTATAAATGAGAAGAATTTATGTGCACTTTAAAATTATTTAAATTTTCAGTATTTCTAAAAGAAAAATCTGTTATTTTGGAAGTGAAATAATTCTTAAAATAAGACTATAAATATATACTTAGAATTCTAATATAAGGTATCAATTTTACATACGTTCCAACTAGAATTCTTAGCATAAGGTTTTTTTTTTGTTTTTTTTTTAATCAAACCAAATACACAAGATGAGGCTCACAACGGAAATGGTCTCTTTTTCAAAAAACCTCACTACTTATAAACTACCAGTTTAGTAATTAATTATAAGATCTTCTCTAATTTTGTTTATGTAAGTCAGTGTCTATTTCTAACTTCTTCGTGAATGACAGAGTCCACATATAATTTAAGTACACTGGAAAACTCAGAGTAAGATTTGATTATAAGTCATTAACTGAGAGGATGACAAAATGGCTACTTTATCTTCGGGTAAAATTAGGATAATTAACACATTTTAATTTTGGTTAACTGAAAGGTATAAATTAGCCCATTACTATGTTATATATACACAGTACACGTACTTAAGCAGTTGTGTCAGATACAGATACATGGAGAGCTGGGTCACTAGATACTAACCTTCAGTCGTTCAAATTTCTCAAAGTGACTTGAAAAAGTAAACCTCAATTAGCACACACAATTCCAACAGAGTGAAAGGTGGACCGTTGTGGGTCAGGCTGCTTGTCCAAAAGAATAAAAACTGACTAACCTTTAAGCCAATTCTTGCTTCTGCTTTTCCCCAAACTGCAGGAATTTTATCCTTTCTCCCACTCACTTTAGAGACACTGTAAAAGAACTAATTTTGTTTTCAGACATCAGTTAATAAAATACACTTTGAATCTACCTCATCCCTTAAAATGATCCCTTAAGCCCCCATCCCTTAAAAATGAAACGTCAGCTCTTTCTTGGGCATGCCAAACCTAAAGATTCACATTTGAGGACATAAGAAAGATGATTTTTTAAATGGGGGGGGGGGGCCGGAGATGGGTGGAATTAAAGAACTTTGAAAATGAGGAATAAATATACAAAAATTAAACCATATAATAAAACAGAAGTGAAGTAGAAACTAAACGATTAGAGAAATGTCCAAGATAGTGGACTCTCCACGCCTCAGGTGCCTGGCGATCCAGGGCCTGCCCAGGGCCCACTGGGTGGAATGGTGGCATCAGAGGGCACAGCAGTGTCCACAACACACTGGAGTGGACTCAGATAAGACCTGGGTCGAGCCTGCTCCAGGGGGCCCGGCCAGGCTGGTCACACAGGGAAAGGGGAGGTCGGTCATTAGACACTTCAAGGGAGGGGAGGAGTGGCGACCAGGGTCTCGGGCAGGAGTGAGGATCAGAGGATAAGATGTTGTAGGCTGAAGGCACTGATGCCACTAAAGCACTATTGCCCAGCCAGAGGACGCCGCTCCACCCCTCAATCCCGTGGAAGATTATCATTACTGCAGTTTCCATGGCAAAGGCCAAGTCGCCCCTCCCCCCCTCGGCCCAGCTGACACCTATTTGGACCCCCAGGTCTTCTGATGAAGAAGGCACCCAAGGCACCTGAAAGGTTAGTCCTCACCCTTCCAAACCGGACTGGGACAACCTAACAAGCACTCAGAGTGACCCGGGTCCAGGGACAACCACCATTCCTGACCGCCCCCTCTTGACCCAACCGACAGCACGGGGAGCTCTAGGCCGATTGAGGGCACCAGGTGGGAGCCCTCAGGCCAGCCCACCTCCCCGCCCTGCTGCGCCGCTAAAGATGCAAACTCAGGCATCCCGGAGACGCCAACAGTCCTCACCCTCCGGAGCCAGATTAGGAAACTTCAAAATCAGTTAACGCTCAAGACCCAGAGCAGCGAGACCAACTGTCACTGAGATTATGGCTGCAGGGCAACTGGGCGGGGCGGTGACTGTGACGCCGTGCGTCCTGATTGGCCAGTTTGCCGCGGGGCATGCTGGGAGGTGTAGTCCCAGGTTAGGCCCAAAGGCCATGGGAGAAGGTTCTGGTTGCCAGGCTGCACGTGACTCCCGCTGCCCGGCGGGCCCTGGAGGTGCTGACGTTCCTCACCTCCTGTATGCCAGGCGGTGCTCTAGGTTCTTTGCAGAAGTCATCTGCATTTAATTTGCATGGTGAGATTAAGGCCAGACTCAAGACTGAAGCTGCTTGGGTTTGAAGCCTATTCCATTTCTTGTTTAGCTCTCTAGAGATGCGGATAAGCAATGGATTCTGTAATGTGTGCTGAGCAGTTTTTGTTTAATTCTCTGAGTGATAAGTAACCGCAGATCAGGCAACAAATAATCTTTTGGATACCCATTGTGTATTAAAAATTATGTTAACACAGCTTTGCTATGACAGGTATCTGAAGTAGCTAGTATCCCAGTTATATGTAAAAAGAAGTGCGTAAGCTGCATGCTCAAGGGTAGAAGAGCAAGAGAGGCAGAACCCAGATTCACACCCTGTCTGCAGGACTCTGGGTCCACTATGTGTGAGTTGTGTCACTCACATATTCATATGTTGAAATCTGAATCTCCAGTACCTAAGAATGTGACTATATTTTGGAGATGGGTGTCTTTAAAGAGGTGATTATGTTAAAATGAGGGTGTTAATCTGACTGGTATCCTTATAAGAAAAGGAAATTGGAGAGACCCCACGGATGTAGGTACACAGAATAAAGAGTGTGTGAGGATACTGTGAGAAGGTGGCCATCTACAAGCCAAGGACAGAAGCCTCAGGAGAAACCAGCCCTGCCAATATTTCTATTGTTTAAGCCACCCTGTTTGTGGCATTTTGTTATGGCAGCCTTAGCAAACCAATATACCCTCTCTGGAAATAGTAAACAAGCACATCATGGCTCCCAAATGTTTTGGGTTTCATAGATCACTGAACTTAAGCATAAATGTAGTAATGCATATGTAGCCTGCAAATATGGGGCCACCAACATAAGACCCAGCAGCACTCATTCCTCAATTGAGGACATTAACAAAACAAAGCAAACAGAACTGGCATCACAAACAAAGGTAATTTCACATCAAAACAGAAGAAGGAAGAAAATAAAAGGAAGAAGGTTATATTCTTCAGAATATATATTCTTCAGAATAAGGCTAGCTTAACAAAAAGCTTATGGGTCGTATCCTTTCCCCCAACCCTTATTTTGATGCAGACAAGTGAAAATTTCATTATCTAAGACCTGTATGATTTCACATGCATCTTTGGAAACTCTTTGGACATATCAGCAGGAGAAAATACAGTGTTTAGAAGAAGCAACTTTTTAAAATTAAGTGGGTGGAGATAGCATTAAGACCCAGGATTCTAAAAATTAAGTGTTGGGGGTGGGGGCTGGTTAGGATGGGATATCGGATTGTCCCAAGCACACTGACCCCATTTCAGGGTCCATCAGGTGTTTGCAGAAACTGTCATTGCTCTTACTACCTGTGCACTAAGATCCTCATTTTCTTGGGACTTAAAGGACTTTTGATAGAATCCAAAGGCCATCCAGCCATCCAGAATGCTGATTACTTCTCATGAATAGATTCAATCTACTGTTGTTAGGAAAAGATCATCATTAAGCCCTTAATCACAGAGAAGAATCAAGTCATGTTTCTTTCTGGCTTTATGCAATCCCTGTGGGCACAAATGTGGGCGGTAGCAACACAAGCATGTGTTTGGACCATTGCCTGAGGAGCATGACTAGCATCCAAAAGATTGAGAAATTCCCGTGTATCCAAACAACCAACACTCTCCCACTGCCAATCACACAGAGAAGGCAAGAAGCAAGCAGAAGACTTCTGCCACCATGCTGTGAGGTGAAAGGTGGCTTCCGTGCCCGCTGTCTTCTTCATGTGGCTGATGTTACGTTAGACAGAGTCGTTTTCTTTATCTCCATGGGAAACATTTTTGAAACACAGAAAGATGCTATTAATGAAAATCCACATTGCTTCTAGCTTAACTGAAGTGGTTTTACTTCTAATTAAGAAATTACAGTTCTGAACCAACATTTTCCTCTGAATAGGGGGTTACCAGATAAAATACAGGATACTCAGTTAAATATGAATTCTAGAAAAACAACAGATAATGCTTTTAGCATAAGCATGGCCTGAGTGTTGTATTATAACACTCATAATCAAAATTTATTTGTTGCTTATCTGAGATTCAAATTTAACTAGATGTTCTATATTTTCATTTGCTAAACCTGGCAACTTTCTATTCAAAACACTTCAACCGTGAAAACAGAAAAGCGAACAGTGCGAAGCTTTGTAGATTCAGCAGATATGGAAAACAAGAGACTGTTAAGAGTTTTCCACTGCGATGCCCAGAATGTTAAAACAGACTTACTGTGCTGGAACTGGGTGCTCCTCTTCCTTCAGCCCTCCTGGAATAAAAGAGCAAAGCTAGGTTTTTGAGAAAGCAGACGGACAGAAGCTGACAGCATTCAGCATGGCACTGTGTTTTGACAGTTGCTTGCTATGCCTTTTTGTTTGAAGATGCTTTGTGTTGTCTTTCTAGAAGATGCCTTCTAAAATGCAAGGCATATTCATGACACAAGTTATGTCCACCAATCGGAGAATACCTGTCTCTGTTCCAAAATTAAATATGTTTCCATAATTCCGTCATGTCGGCAGCTGTCCATTCCCCAGCAATACCGCCTCTGTTTATTAAAGGCATAGATCCTGATGAGATGTCATCTCCCTCCGGGCATTGCCCCTCGCTCCCCTGTCATGCCCTTGTCAGCCGGCCATGCAGTGAAGAATGAGCCTCTTTATCAAAAGACATATTATGGTCATGAAGTCAATTCCAACAAAATGCAAGCGTGTTCTCACCTTTTGTTATGGAAAAATGTGCATAAAAGCAAATTTAGAAGATGACGCCCCAAAATGTGAATGATGGTTATTAACATTAAGGATGATGAGACCTAAGGATGATTTTATTTCTTTGTGTTTATTTACCCTAGTTGTAATTTAAACCCCAACCCCCATCTCTATATTTTAAACTCTCAGGGCATTTCTCAGCATAGCTCGGAGATCACTTGGAAGCAGAGCTTCTCAGACTTTACAATGCACAATTATCACCCAGGAAGCTGGTGAAAATCAGATTCTGGAGCCCACCTCAAACACTCTGGTTCAGTAAATGTAAGGCGAGCCTCCCTGAATATGCATTTTAACCTTCTCCCTCCCGAGTTAACCTATGCATGTCTATGGACCCTGCTTTGAGGAACGCTGACTTAGAGCTTCATTGGACATCTTCTACCAGTACCCAAGGCATGACTGCATTGAAACTTATTTTGAGTACTGATGCCAGAATTCAGATGAGGTTTTTTTCCCCCCCTTAATTATTTATATAATTTTAGCCATAAATAACACCTACTTAATTAGAAAGGAAAATTTGGGGGGTAGAAGGCCTCCCCTGGCACAGCAAAAAACAGAGACTGCTGCCTTCCCTGAGGTGGGAGGAAAAAGATGGGCATTCCAGCTTCAAGTTCTTTCTACTTTAGGTCTTTGTTTCTTCTATTCCCTCGCCTGTGCCTGTTCTGTTTTGTTTTTAGTCTCTACTGCCACTTGCCATCATAATAACATTCTAAGGCTAAGGTCTGAGATGTTAATGCGAGTTTTGAAATATTTATGTTTTTATGTAAATTTTTGTGCTGGAAACTCTATTCCCATCTCTGCTGCTGTTGCCCTGGTCCTTTCTGTGTTGCTTGACATAGCATCCTGCCACGTCTGCCCCTACGAGCCACTTTACACACCCAGTGTCCAGCAGGATGAGCTTTGTAAAATGTAAATTGGATCATGTCCTTCCCCTGCTTAAAGCTTTCAACTGTTTCCCACAGTACTTGGAATAAGTGCTGAATTCCAGACTCTGCTACATGAGGCCCACAGCACCAGCCTCCCTGTCTCTCGCCCCCCTTTCGTCCCAGCACATCCATGCCCATGGCTGGTGCACACTTGTTTCCTTCTGAGCCTCTCTTGCTGGCACCTTATAATGCTTTAGGATTCAGAAAAGCCGGGCTCTGATGTCACCCCACTCTCTGTTCCAGCCACTTCTTTCTTTCCCTGAAATGCTAGATGTGATTTGTAATGTTCTTATTTGTGTGTCTGTTTACTTTTTGGCATTGATTTTGGCCTCTTTCACTTTAATATACCTCTTTTAAGGGCAGGCACTAATGGTGCATTGTTATCTACCCTGGGCGTAATTCCTATTGAAAGAATATTGACAAGCCCCCAAGAGCAGGGATTGACAGGGAGCGGAGGGCAAGATGGGGCTGGAGACTGAGGAGGGTCCAAACAATGCCAGGGCCGGGTTGATTGTAGTCTGTGTTTAATATGGCTTTGTTTGGTTATTGTCTTTTCAGAGCTGTCTCTAACCAGAAAAGTTCCATCCTAAAAGGATAAATTCTTGTTATTATGAGAGCAGTGAAAGTCATTATTTTTGTTGCAGTAGACAGCCCTCTAGGGATCTGTAAATGAATGAATTGGCCCCTGGTACAGTGGTATCCTAAACAACTGGAGAAACCAAGACGTGATTACTACTCTGTACCCTGCCTGACGCTGAGCAAGCTCTGAGGGCAGAATTCACACCTTCATGGCTTCTGAGCCCTCAGGAAGGGACAACCCCCACGGTGACCAGGGAGAAAGTGGGTAAGCCACAGCTATCTAACTTAAGGGCATTCTCCCTTTATTCTATCTGCTTTCTGCTTCAGGGGCACAGACCAAAAATTCAATAGAGCAAGGACAAGCAGACTCATGACTATTCCAGACAATAGGCCTGAAAGCTTCCAAACAGCCCTGTGCAAGAAGGATTACAAAACCCTGGTCTCTGATAAAAGAACTATTTCGGCTGCGGTTCATCATTTGAATAAAAATCAAATGACTTAGGATCTGTCCAGAATGAAGGATGTTTTAATACTTTGTGTGTAAAAACACTGATATTTTGCTTCTTTTTTATTAAACAGATTTTATTATTTTTCAGAATCTTGTCAGCATAATCATTTTATGGGTGGATGAAATATTCAGCCCTGCTGCTGCAGGAGTTATTTCACAGCAATTACCTTGTGGCACTTTCTCTGTAATTAGGTTTTCGCCTAGGATTTTTCCTTGGGTCTGGGTAATAAATGAAATATGACCAGAATTTAAATTTGTCAATTACAAGCAAGCATAGTGCGTAAACACACAACAAAGCCATGAATTTCAAACCACACGCTGTGGCTGGGGGGCAGATGCTCTGAAAATTAAAATGGAAATAAAACTACTGACTAGCAACTGAGAAGTAGCCCCCAAAGAAAGCAGATCTCCCCTAACACTCATGCATGTTTCTACCCGACAGTGTGAGCTCTTGATTACAAATCCTTTAGCGTGAAACTGACAACTCAAGAAGCAAGCAGTGGATTTGCGTTAAAGTAACTACACAGGAATCTGATCCCTGCCCTATGAACTCCTGGTTCTTGAGGTCAGATCAAAAGGTTTTTAGACATGGTGGGCCGGAGTTCCACAGCCTTTTTGAGTCCGGTGGTGATGTTCTTTCTAAGCTGCTCAGGGACTGACGGAGATTTGGGGACAGGATCTGCTGTTTCTCAGGAGCTGCAGGTTTCACTGACCCGACTTCAATAATTGCTCCTCTGGGGCCCTCTGCCGACCATCTTTTGTAGAAGGGGAAATCTTAGGATTCTACACAGCTGGGGACTTGGACAAATTATCTGTTTCATTAAAACAATCATCAAACAAAAGCATATCTTTTGAATGTTCATGTATAAGCAGCCCTAGGCAAGGAAAAAGAATCTCAATTTTTGTAAACGTAACCGAGTACCATACATTTACTCATGTGAGAAATCTTTCTAGAGTATCTCTTTTGTGTCAGACGCTGTGCTAAGTTTTAGGCATATTGTGGTGAATCAAAACCAAGAGATCTCTTATTACCATGGAGCTAATGGTCTGTAAAAAGAGACATTGGAATTCATAGATCACACAGGTGGATATTCAGAGACAGTTTAATTAGGTACTATCAAGGAAGGAGGCATGTCATGGTAGGGGATATGATGTGGCTGGGGCCTAAGGAAGGAACGTTTGGGCTGAGATGCGAGAAGAGTGTTCCAGGCAGAGGGAACAGCGTGTTCCAGGACCCTGTGTTAGGAGGCATCCTGACAGATGGGAAAGCTTAAAAGAGAGCATAGGGAGCAGCGTGCCGGCAAGAAGAGAGCACAGGGAGCAAGGGGAAGTTGAAGGCAAGAGGGAGCTGGAGTGTGAGCAAGGGCCAGACCATGCCAGGGCCAAGTCTGCCCAAACATCAGTAGGAAACCATGAAGGTGTCTTAAGCAGATGGGGAATGGAAATGGTGGTTGATACGATTATATTGTTGTTAGCATGATCTGAGAGACCAAAATAGATACCCTTTTATCAACTAAAGTAGACTCCTCTAAAGTTAAGGAAACAAAAGTTACCTACAGGTGAAAGGTACAGGGCTCAGCTGGCTTGAGAACTTCCTAAATTCTTACAATTACAAGAAAAACTGCACTTTTGCTGAACTACCTAACAATAGGAACTTTCAGCCAAACTGTCCAATCCTTCCTAACTCTGATTTGCCACCCAGACCACTGTAACTCTGATTGGACAGAGAAGGGGCCTTCTGTACAGCTGTAGACCCCAAGCCAGTTTCATCCAGCTGATTGAGACTGTGCACAAATGATCTTTGTGTCCCATGGTTCACCTTTGACATTAAGAGCCAAATTACAGGGCAGGACATAACTACAAGAGGGACTCTACCCAACAAATTCAAATATTGTTACTTGGTTGTTTGCACCTTCCCATTAAGCTGAAATTAAAAAAAAAAAAGATAAAGGGAAAAAAAAAGAACCAAATTCTACTTCATGTTCATGCTAAAATTCTGCCCCAAGTTGAGCATGGGATGTATGTTACATGTATGTCCACTCATTGCACATGAACTCAGCTCCCCTCGTAAACATCCACTTTACAGCTTTCCTCAGCTGATGATTAGGTACAACTCTACTGTGTAATACAGATCCTCTGAGGCATAAAACCCAACCTGCCCTTTGAGAGCACCTGCCCCTTCAGTACACGTCAGAGACTCTCTCTCCTAGTTTGCAAACTGATATCACAAATAAAGCTCTCCTTTCTACTATTTAGCCATCCTGGTAGTCTTTTGGATGACCTTGCTTCATGGTGGAGGAAAGATTTAAAGGGGAAGGAATAGATAGAAGTCCCGTGGGGAGTGTACTACAGTGGTTCGTGGCAAAGATGACAGGACCTTGTATAAAATGTTGTCAGAAAAGATGGAAATAAGATTACAGAAACATTTAGGAGGAGAGTGGACATAGACTTGGTGATGGGTGACACATAGTGATAGAAGGATGGGAATGTTAGGCATGCCTATATGATCTCACTTAACTGTTGCAAAAATCTATTATTCCCATTTTACACCTGAGGAAATTGGTGCTCAGGGAGGTTTAGCATTGAACTCAAGATCATTCAGCTAGGAGGAGGCCAGGCCATGTCCCTTCTACTCTTCCACAATGTTTCTGAGGTCTCATAGGATCTCAGGAAGTCATCTCCCCTGCAGCCTTTCCCTGTAGCCCTCCATCCTGGACACCATCCCCAAATGTTTCCTATTTGTTTTCCAGTATGTCTCTTCTACTGGACTGAGCTTGTTAAGGCCTGCAGTTGAGTCTTATTGGCCTCTGTTTTGCCAGTTCTTAGTTCACTGCTGACTTAGAGTGAACCAGGGACTGTTTGCTGTTGAGTGAGAGAATCTCACTAGTCTCCTACAGAAGGGAGCAGCTGAGGGCAAAGTGTACTTACAACTTTCTTGCTGGCCCAAATTCCCTCTTGTACCAGGACCATGGTTTGACGATTATAGCCGGAATGCTCAAAAAGAACTTTGGGGAATTAATCAGAAGTTTCTAGCAACCTGGTGTGGTTACAAAAACACAGGTTTTGGAATCATGGGACTGTAGGTTTAAATCCTAGCTGCTCGGTTAATAAGCTGTGCATTCTAACTCTTCGGTGTCCTTGTGTACAAAATGAGGATAATTTGAGTACCTGTATTTACTCAATAGGACTGCTGCGAGGATTGTGCAAAGGATTTAGCATATTAATATATAAATTCCCTGTTTTTGTGGAAAAAAAGGATAAGAATTTTTATAGCTGGCCAAGAAAGTGGATAGGACTGGGAATTGCTCTCTGCTTGGCCTTTAAGTTCCTACCACTTATTGACTTCTCTTCCTGTGGTTTATTCTAGAATGAAGAAAATGAAAGTTGTTTCTCTGGGGGGGGGGGTCCTAGACAAGCTGACAGATACCCCTAAGGCAGCTTTCGACAGAGAGCACTTTCTTCTTCTTCTTTGTGATGTACAGAATGCACCTGTAAGCCTCTGGCATGATCACAGACAGGACTGGAATAAATAAATTAGATATGTTTCCTGCTTAATTCATAGCTTTGACAAAATTAAAAGTGGAGACCAGTGGGAAAGCCTAAGCAAGGGTCCCAAAGCCTGGATTCCCCTGTGCATGAGGCTGTGGGCAGAACTCTACACAGCCAGAACTGCAGCTGGCTCACGACAGACCATCTGGAATTCTGTGGTCCCCAACCCTAGTGCCCATCTGTGGCCTTTTAGCCTTTTAGGAACCGGGATACACAGCAGCAGGTGAGTGGTGGTGAGTGGCAAAGCTTCTTCTGTATTTACAGCTGTTCCCCAGCACTCGCATCACCCCCGACCTCTGCCTCCTGTCTGGGAAACAGTGGCATTAGAGCCTCATAGGAGTAGGAACCCCACTGTAAACTGCATTTGAGGAATTTAGGTTGTGTGCTCCTTATGAGAATCTAACACCTGATGATCTGAGGTGGAGATGTAATGAACTTGAATCATCCCAAAACCATCTCTCCACCCTCTTCTGTGGAAAAACTGTCTTCCATGAAACTGGCCCTTGGTGCCTAAAAAGGTTGGGGACTACTGATCTTTATGGATCAGCGGAGCCTGAGGATACCCCCGAAAGACACAGATCCTTCTAGTCCAAAAAGGTTTGTTTTAAAGATCCCAGGCTTCTGGGATCATGTCTGCCTGGGTTCAAATTCCAGATAAACTGCCTAGTTCTGTAAGCCTGAGTAAGTGGCTAAAGATCACACAGCTGATTATCTTCAGAACTGGATTCAGATGCAAATATGATCCTAAGTTTGTGGTTTTTTAACCATTAAATGTATTATATTGTTTATGAACATAGTCTGACATAATTGCTTAGCTATCTACTACACAATTATGAATTTCTTCAAATGAATGCCTAGTATTCAGAAGGAGCTCAATAAATGCATGTTGAGAGTTTTGCTAAGGATTTCCCCCCTGAAATCCTCCTACTCTCTCAATTCCTCCCAACAAAATGATCATATTGATCATTGGAAAAAGCATTTTAGAGAAATACATCTTAAGACTGAAACCACCTTTACATATTGAGAAAGGGGTGCAAGGTGAGAATTTGTGTTAGGACCTCCAGAACTCTGCAGAAGGAGCAGGCTTAGCTAAAATAGTGATAATAACTGGCCATTGTCCCCTCATTTGCTTGATAATAACCACTGTTCCCTCTGTTTGTTTACCCTGAAGTACTTTTTGAGATGACTTTTAGGTCCTGCATTCCAGTAACAGATGACCCAGACCAAGGAACTCACTAAACTGGTCTTGGACCTCCATGCAAGGCCCCGAAATCCAATAACTGACCCATCTAGACAGTGGCCCATACCAAAGGACTGATGGTTCCTCCCTAAAGCCAGCCCATTAGCAGACCCTGATTGCCTCATCCTATACCCACCAAACTATCTTTGACACCCTTGCCTCTCCAGTTGTAGACAAGGTGGATTTGAGAAATTTCTCCCATCTCCTGCTTAGCTCTATGCAGAATAAACTCTTTCTCTGCTGTAAACCCTGCTGTCTCTGGATATTGGTTTTCTCTTGGACATTAGGCAGATGAAGCTGGCTGGGCAGAAACAAGACCTTCACAAAATACCAAATTCTCCATAAAAGAAAAAAATCCACACGTCATCCTGGCTTTTCTCTGATCTCACATCTCTCCAAAGTCATGAAATCCCTGGGTAAACTCTCACATCATTCATAAACTACTGACATATTTTTTCTATGACCTGAGGTCCATTGGCACAAACAAACAAGGTGTTCAACTCAGTTGCTGCAGAGTGCTGCAGAATCACCTCCGGATGAAATGGGGGAGGGGTAGTGGCAGAGCTTCCTTTTCCCAAGGGCAGCAGGATGCAAATTCTTCCCTGGGCCACATGACAATTGGCCATGTGTCACTCACAAACCTTTGAGGTACTGTAAAAGCCAAGGGAAAACTTCCCCTTTGCCCTCCAAAGGTTTGCTGAAAAATCAACACACAAAAGGCAGATTTATAAGATTTATTAATCACAGAGTGATTCCCCACCCCCCAGAGGAGTTCAGAAGCTTATATACCATCCAGACAGAACAGGTTACGTGAGGGGGAGACAAGGAATTCCATTGAGGGAACTATTAGAAAGAAGAAATGGACCAGGAAACGGAGACTAACTTGTAAATAGGTCTTCGGAATCTGAATGAACCTGAGAGACAGAAATGCTGTAGAATGTTCAGCTGTCCTCACTTTTTTGCTCTTTTTTACTGCAATAGATAATGAGGTAACAGGCAGGGCGAAGGAAAAAAACCGTTCTTTTTATGTAGGTAAGAGAAGAGTCTCTTCTGTCGATCATTAAGGAAAGGCCTTTAATTTGAAACACTTTATTGTACCAGGGAGCCATATTTTGAGGTGAAATTCCTTGCACTCCTTCAGTACTTTCCTATAGTCGAAGCCATCATACGCCAGGAGTATTACAAAGCCCACAAAGATCAGGCCCCCTCCTCTTTGTGTCACAAACCCCCTCTTCATGTTTCCTGTCTTTTATTTTATCATGGTCAGTTTAATATTTTTAATGGAAATTTTTCCTAGTTGTAAAACCAAACCCATCATGGAAGATGAAAGGACGACCTTAATAGCAAAATAACAGAAAAAGAAGACTCAGAAAAGTACCCTGAAAGAAAACCCCCTAAATCCTGTAATCTTCCCCCTTAGAGAATGTAAATAAATACTAACATTTGCATGCAAATCCTTTGGTCTTTTTTTTTTTTTTTCTTTTGCCATTTTGTTGCACAGCTTTTGTAAAAGGATTTTTCCTTCAAATGTTCTTATGTTTAAGAAAAGGGGAGAAAAGAGTCCTTATGTTATTCCTTCCTGAAAGAACCTGAGTAATCCCTATTATGTAAACTCTTTCAACAAAACAGTCTGTTCAAAACTGTTGCTAAATCATTGGTTGCTATAGCAATGCTCAACCCTGGAGCGCAATAAACAACCATCCTGACTCTAACCTCCATACACAAGCCACCATTATCTCCCTCAGAGCTCTTCAGGGAGGCTCATTTTGCCAAAACTATTCATTTAAATTAGCAGCTCTCCTCCTAATCACTCAAATTCCTGGTGCTTCATACCAAGTCACCCCAGGGGGCTAAAAATGCAGTTAGGGCAATAAATTCAGTTGCTGGGGTTGGAGTCAGCAAGCTCTGGGGGGCATCTTTTGGGGAGTTGGTTCCCTCTCTGCTGCCCACACACTCTGCCATCTTGGATGCCTGTCCCAGGTTAAAACAGTGTTAGATTGAGGGCTTACTGGGACAATTCCCTTATACTGGAAATTCTGGCAACACTGTGTTTAACCAACCTCAGGTAACTTTGTACCAGAATGTTTATTGCAGCCCAATTCATAATTGCTAAGTCATGGAAGAAGCCCAAGTGCCCATCGACCCACGAATGGACTACCAAACTGTGGTACATGTATACCATGGAATACTATGCAGCCTTAAAGAAAGATGGAGACTTTGCCTCTTTCATGTTTACATGGATGGAGCTGGAACATATTCTCCTTAGCAAAGTATCCCGGGAATGGAAGAAAAAGTATCCAATGTACTCA
>CAUYPK010133268.1:0-19858 GCA_963574355.1 Loris lydekkerianus
TAGCAACGACTCAGCAAGGCCTGGCCTGAAACTGCCTCTACCTAGATACAGCCAATGTGGTACCATGCCACTGGCCCGACCCTGTCACGCACCTCTTCCCCCGCCTTCTTTCCCCGCCCCTTCTCTCACAATAAAAAAAAAAAAAAAAAAAAAATAAAATTAAAAAAAAAACAAACAAAAAAAAGGAACTGCTCTGGGGTCACTTGGCCTCAGCTCCATCTGTGTGGCTGGGCTGCAGCATCCTCACCACCAAAGTCTTCCTGGTTAACCCCCCATCCCTCAGGCCCACCCTGCACCCTGGAGACACCCTCAAGGCCAATGTGGCCAGCAGAGCAGTGGACCCCAAAGGCGTCTATGTCCTAGTCCCCGGAGCCTGAAGATATGTTACTTTCTTGGCTAAGGTGATTTTGGAGATGTGACTAAATTAAGGATTCAAGATGAGAGATTATCCTGTCCCACCTGGCAGGCCCCTTGTGAAAAGGGGGTGAGAGGCAGATCAGGGGCTTGGGCCACACACCTGGAGGTGGAGGGAAGGGCCACTGGTGACCAAGTGAGGACAAAGAAGCAGGCTCTCCAGAGCAAGGTGAGGAGGCTGCCTGCCCACACTGGGCAGCCTCGAGTGGCTCACTGCAGACATGCAGAGCTGCAGAGGGCACATTTGTGTTGTTTTAAGTCAACAGCATCGTAGTGATTGGTTGTAGCAGCCACTGGTGATGAGTACAGCTGAGATCAAAAATTCAGGAAGAAGCTCCTGAAACCTGGCTTCCTGATGTTCCTCTGAGATGATTCTGGGCTCTGGGCCCTGGGCAGGGAGTGGGGAAACTGGGATGCCAGACCCTCCCTTCCTTGGGGAGGGAGAGCTGGGTGGGGCATCCACTTCCCTGGGGCCTCCAGGTCTCCTAGCAGGGAACAGTGAGCACTTCCCACCTTCCCAGTGGCCCTCAGCTCTGCCCGACAGAATCCTTCCCATTTTCCTTGAGTGACTGGATTCAGTGACCCCTCTGCACACTGATCTTCCCAGCATGTTTTCAAGATGCTCCAGTGTGATTACACATGAGGACAGTGTGGGTCTTCACAAAGAGTACCCTTGCCCTTGCATTTTCCAACCTCCTCTGGCTCCCAAGGCCTTTGTGTTCCTGGGACAATAGATCTTCTGGAGAAGGAAAAGGCAGCCACACCTCCTGGGGCTGAGGGCTGGTGCAGACAGCAGAGCAGGAGAGCTGTGCCCGTGTGTGCGTATGTGTACATGTATGTGTGTGTGTACACCAATACTATCTGTGTATGTGTGCACATATGTATATGTATACATTGACAAGTGTGTGCACATGTGTGCAGGGGAGAGAGTGTGAGTGCATGTGTATGTGTGTCTGATGTTTTGGGGGTGGGGAGGTGGGAAAACTGTCCTTGGCTTCTGGCCTTCACAGACTGTTCGAAGGTGGAATTCTGCTCTCTGGATGTTCAGACCTCCTGGGTATATCATCTGGGCCTGGTTTCTATTGGCCATGGCACAGGGTGAAAGCTGTCACTGTTACTCTATTTCACAGAGTCCTTACCCCCAGCCAAAGAATCTTCAGGGTCAGATACTTAATGAGATTATTCTGAAACCCTGAGTGGATGACTTATCTTAAGAAGACGCCTGCGACCCACAGGTTACTGGAAAAATAAGCCAAATCCATCTTCTGATGTCCATCAGACCTGAGAGGCATCAATGCTGTACTCACAGTTCATGGTTCAGAGAAGTTTACATTTGATTCCTTTTAAAGAACATAAAAGCAGCTATTACTAACAGGGCATAGAGGTAAAAGAAATGTTAATGTAATTTAAACATTTAGAACTATAACTTTAAGACTTAAACAGAATACTTTGGGCTTATAGCATCTAACTGCAGACTCACAGGCCAGTAGATGGGGTTGGAAACAGCATAGTAGAACCTATCAACAGAAGGGCCCATCTGTGAGCAGGCAGTTAATACTCTGCAAATAAGTGGCTATGTGAGCAATTCCTTTTCTCAAGTGTCTGTGGTTAATGTGAGATGAGGCACCATCCACTCAGGATTCAGTATAAATAGTATAATAAAATTCACATTTTATGGGTGCATTCCCTTCTTAAAACAAACCTTTTTCTGTTGGGCATAGGTTGGGAATTCATGGTCACTGGTTTTGGTACTCTCTAACTCATGTTGAGTGTGAGAGTTGGCAGTCATGCTGTCCTTGGACTTGAGTTTACTGAGTTAGAGCTGCCTGGTCTCCGCTCCAGGGGGTCCCAGAAGAGGCTCCAGGTCAGGACTCCAGCCTCTGCCCCCAGGCACCCAGGAGATGAGGGGGCTTGTCAGTCTCAGCATTCCATGGAGAAGATGCGTGTGGCTCATTTGTAGAGCAGCTGCCTATGTCTCAATCCCCTGTGTCATAGGATTGTCATTGGAATAAAATGAATAAATACATTTAAAGTAATAAAAACAGTGCAGGCACTTAGCAAATGCCCTGTAAATGTTGGTTTGCTGTTATCTCATCATTACCACCACTACCATCATCATGATCACAAGGTATCATCACTGTTCTTATTATCATCTCCATCATCATCATCACCAGTATCACCATCATTCTTACCATCCTCTCCATCATCATCATCACCAGTATCACCATCATTCTTACCATCCTCTCCATCATCATTGTCACCAGTATCACCATCATTCTTACCATCCTCTCCATCATCATCATCACCAGGTATCACCGCCATTCTCACCATCATCATCATCACCAGGTATCACCACCATTCTCACCATCATCTCCATCATCTTCATCACCAGGTATCACCACCATTCTCACCATTCCCACCATCATCTCCATCATCACCACCAGGTATCATCACCATTCTCAACACCATCACCATTATCGTCGTCATTAGGTATCACATCTATTCTCACCATCATCACCATAACCACCACTATCATCATCATGATTTTCCTTACCACAGGCTTGATGGTAGCACATGGAGGTTTGATGAACTATGATTACCAGAAATGAAAGACAGAATGGATGTTCTGGGAAATAATAGAGAAGATATTGTTACTCAATACTATGACCATTCTGATTTTACAGACAGTGAAGAAGCTGAAGCACAGAGAGGCGGTGTCACCTGCCCAGCATCACACAGAGGGGTCAAAGTTTGGAAATCTAATCAAGCCACAAACCCTGGAGATGTTTAATTCCCAGAAGGAGGGTGGCTTTGCAGGGCCAGAACAGAGTTCTCAAACCTCCTGTGATTCCTCAGGTAAGTGACTTTATATCACTTCCACATCAATGCTGTTTGTTCAGAAAACTGATTCCAAAATAGAGAGTGAGTTGGGTCAAATATTTTTGAAACATATTTGTAGATTAGCAGACAAAGGCTAGGATACTGTGGCAGAGAAATTTGACTATTAAAAAATAGTAAATGGTATTTAATTTTCAACACTGAGATGCTGTGGGTGGCTGAGCCAACACTCCGCCCATCCGAGCCAACTGCAAAGTGTTCCCCAGAATGCACAGATGACTGACTGCGGGCAATCACATTTCCAGTGCTCGTCTAAATGTTTCTCATTTGATTCTTCTCTTATTGGAGCATTGAGAGTGGTGACAAGTTGGAGCTCCCTTTAGGGCGACAAACCCCAGGAAAAAGATAAAGCAATTCTCAGCCCCAATTCCAGATGAATCTTCCTCCCTCTCATTAGAAAATATCTATTATCTCCCTTTATCTCCGAGTAAGCAGCGTTATTTCAATTTAGCAGTATATGAGAAACTCGCCACAATACAATAAAAGGACCAAGGCTGCACTATTTAATGTCAGAATGACAGATGCTTCAATTAGGCAGACAGGACTATTTTTCCCCAAAATAGATAAAGATGAAGTTTTTATAAGGTGGTGCTGTTTGTGTTTATGGTACAGAACTGTTACAAGCTTTCATTACAATATAAATTAAAGTAAAAACTCCTATTTCAACGGAAGCCAACCATCTTGCTAATAATAATTTTGTAGCTCAGAACCACCGTGTATCATAACCTTTGGTCCCCTCACAAGGGACTGAGGTCTTCACAGATCAGAGACGTCTTCAGATAACAAATCTTGCTCTGACATTCAGACGTCCTTTTCTAGGGAAGACAGAAGGGTATGTTTTGAAGTTATCACTTGGGTAAAGCTTACAGAGATATTTTTGACAGGTGAATTTTCTTTTCTGTTTGGTACAGATCTCAAGTCATTGCACACAAAAGCACACACAGGTGATTTTAAAGCCTGTGGTGGGGACCAGGGAACGGGTTGAGGACTCTGTGGCTTGTCTGCCCTTTGCCCTTGGGAGTGTGATCAGTTACAGCTCTGCCCCCGCCCCATCCCCCCTCCCCTCCTCCCACGACTGGTACTCCATGCTCATCCCGCAGCTGGAAGGGTGCAGCTTCTTTCATGTCTTCTGACCCACTGTGGTGATTTTCTCACCAAATCCTTATCACTATACCAGAAACCTTGTTCCCAGGAACAGCCATGCATTCTGTGTCTAAAGCTTCATTTCCAGTCACGCCTTTCCCCTCCATTTTAGGGTTTTACATTCTCCAAACATGATAAAAACATTATTTTTATAATTGAAAAAATGCACCCATTTTGTAAATACATTTGGAATTAGACAGCCAAGTGCCTGGACTGAGGTGACATGGAGCATCTTAACTAAAAATGCACAGAGACACCAGGTGAACTGGAACACTTCAGAAAACGTGCAGTGGCACATGCGTGTGTGTGCGTGTGCACGCACACACAAAAGGATGCTCCAAGACCAGAAATTAACAAGGGACAGGACGTGTTTGGGAAGGCGGGCTCAGAAGCCAGGTTTGGGGTTGTGATGCTTATCCAGAGACTAGGATGAGGCCTGGGCCCAGCTGGTGTGGGAATTGGGGGGTGGGGTGGGGTACCAAAAACTTGTTTCCCTTGTGAATTTGAAGTCCAAATTTATACTGCCAATGTGAATCTTCATTTTTAAGAAAAATCATAAATGTATCTAGAGCAAAAACCATATATTCCATGTGAATCTCGTGAACTCCAAATTATGGAAGTTTTCCTGTAGAGTTTTGTTTTTTGTTCTTTTTCTAGGGCATCTGGTTCTGTCATGAGTTGAGGAGTATCACTCACTTGGGACCCGTTTCTTAGCTTGAGATTTAGTGGCTTCCTTCAAGGGTCCTCCCTTTACACACACCCCCACCCCCTGTAAATTCCTGTGAGGGCAGAGCCATCTCGCATCCGTACCAGGTGTCGGGTGGCAGCTGCTGAGTCACGGAATCTCTGTGGTTCTGTGAGCCCCTAATCTCAGTCCTGGGATTTCATCCCAAGGTTTAAACAGAAACTCACTTTCAGCGAATTAAAACAACTTGAGAAAAGAAACGCAGCCGAGAACACCTTTCATCCATTGCAATTTTTTTTAGAAAACATTAATAGCTGTTTGAAGACATTTTCCCTGCGTACAAGGCACCTGCCTCTTTCTCCTCCTCTGTGTCTGCCACGTCCTGACACGGGAGGTGGGGCTGTTGCTCTTAAACAAAGCACTTTTAATAAAGAAGACTCATTATTCCAAGAGCTTCTGTTCCAACTGTCAGCCCCACCACAGGGAAAGAGAGGTGGTTCCGGGTTTCTAAAGCTCTAGTTTCACATGAGATACAAAGAGATAATTAGAACCATGGGCAAGAAGATAATAGAGCAAGACTTGAGAGGAAGGAGGGAGAAGAGGAGGAGAGAGGGGGCGGGTTTGGCCCCCAGAGTCACACGGTTTCCACGGGGAGCTGCCCTGCCTGCCCCTCACTGACCCTCACCTGCCACTGCACTGCAACCAGGGAGGATGGGTGGGGAGCAGCCAGTGTGGAATCGCCACCTCTGCCCATCCTTTTCCTAGAAGGTGGTTTATTCGGACGAGTAGCATTCTCCCTCACTCCTCTGGACACTAGGTGCCAGGCACAGCCAACATTCCTCATCTGACCAGTGCAGAGAGTAAGAAAACCCAGGTGCCCAGGGGTGTCTGGCTGCTCGCCCCAGGCCTCACTGCTACCAAATGGCAGGATGGGACAGGGCTCTGTCTGCAGCTTTGTGCTGGCCACAGTGAGTGTGAGGGGACACACTCTCTGGGCCTTGGAATGCACCCCAACGGTCCCCTCTTAATCCCCTTCTTATTTTCCATGTCCAAGGACTTGGGTGGCTACATACCAAATCTGATAGAGATCAGGGTGCTCCAGAGAGAAGAGACAAGCAAAGGCCTCTTGGCCAGTGGAGTGAGCACCCCACTGGGCAGGACAGGGACTCATGCTCTGGTGTAAACTACCGACTGGCTCTGCCCTCCACCTGACATCTCTGAAAGAACCTCAGCCCTGTCCTGGTATGGTCCTGCTTCCTCTACCAGGTGGGGAACAGAGCCCCAAACAGGGACACAAGGCTTTTTGTGTTGAAACTGGGAAAATCCTGGTCACCCTGAGATGAGCTGGTCACTGTAGCAGTGACTGCAGTGGACGGTCTGGGGTTACATGGGGTCACATGGGGGTCACATGGGTCATGTGAGACCAGTATGGTGATGAGGGCAGGTGCTAGGGAGATACTAGTATTTACAGGGCCTCGTACTGGGGCCAGTTCAATCTTACCCAGCCTCGTGTCACCTAGAAGCTGTGTCTGCACTCAGAGAAGTGTCCCAGCACCATGGAAGCCTGCCAGTGGGTACCAGATGCCCTCTAACACACAAAGCTGGTTAAAATTCGCTCTTCTCCCTTGCTCATTTCTCATGCCCAGGAGGGGACCTGTTATGACCTTTGCTTTCATCTTTCCTGGCTGCACTGACCTGTCCACCCTGGAGGCAGCATGGCCCCTCTTGGCCCAGGTGAGCACTCCATGATCTCTGCCCACTCAACTTGAACTTGAAAAGATCGAGACCACACCAGACATCAGCAAATCTGGAAATCAGGTGCTCCATGTAGATCCTGAGAGAGGACTGGGGCTGTGCCCAAGGTCATCACCTAGAAGGGGCAGAGCTGGCATCTGCTGTCCCCAGCTCTGTAGGATAGAAGTGGCCACCTATCTCGGAAGCAGCCTAGGCAGGGAGAATCGTGTGAGGTACCCATTGTGGAGAGTCGTTTGTGAAGGCCTAGATGGGTGATACCGAGCCCCTTCTACCTGGGAAGGTGCCTGCCTGCATGTCCGGTGAGGTTCCAAGAGCAGTGACCTTCCAGGTATGTGGGAGGAGCACCACTTGCTGCCTCGCCCCATGCCCGTCCTCATGTCTCCCTTATCACCAGAGCTGACCAGCCCAGGGCAGCTGCAGGTGGACGCCTGGACAGCCAAGGAGCCTCCCTGTTAGATGCCCTCTCAGGGGGCCTGTCTGTCCCATATGGATGCTTGTTTTCTCAAACCTCATTAGCTCCCAATTTGCATGGGGCACTGGAGCGGGGCGTGGAGGGAGCAGCTGCCATGCACAGGAGATGGCTCCCTTTTGCTCTGGCCTGTAGGAGCGGTGGTGGGAAGGGATGGTGTGGAGCCACTGGGTGAAGATCAGAATTGGGGTTGCCCCCTCCATTGGGGGGTCTCCTCAGTGGTCCCAGGGGTGCAGCCCCCGAGTCTGGGCCCTGGTGCTGGTGGTAGATGCTGAGGAACATCAGATAATCCAGTATGACCCACATTCCAGAGCATGTGTCCAGCCAGGCCCCGCATCCTCTGATAGAACCCTCATGAAGCAGCAGGTGTGCTGGTCCTGCCCAGCCAGAGGCTTCACAGGGTGGGTGGGAGGGCCTCAGAGATCACTGGGACCCAGACCCCGAGCACCATTCTCAACACTCAGACACTGTGACAGCTCTTTGCTGCAGCAGTGACTTCAACTGCAAAGATTGTTGTTTGGGAGGGTTTTTATTTAGCTGTGTTTGCCTACGAATCAAATCTAACGGTATTCCATTTAATTTCCCTCTCCCAAATAGCACGATGCTTAATGTAAACCAATTACTACAATTTTGCTTTCTAAGAAATCAGGAAATGTAATCAAGGAGATGCAATTTGTTTGCTTTTCATGAAATATTATGGGGCGACAGCCACAGCAGTAGCAGGAAGTGGCCTTTGAGGGATCAGAATATGCATGTGGGAGCATGTGTGTGATATGTATAGGAGTATGGGTGGTGCGTGTGTATGATGAGTGTGAGCTGCATGTGGTATTTGTGATATGTGAGTGGGTGGTGTGTGTGACCATGTATGTGATGCCTGTGATCATGTATGTGATGCTTGTGTGAGGCTGTTGTGTGTGATCATGTATATGATGCCTGTGTAATGTGCATGCTCATGTATGTGATGACTGTGTAATGTGCGTGATCATGTATGTGATGCCTGTGTGATGTGCATGATCATGTATGTGATGCCTGTGATGTGTGTGACCATGTATGTGATGCCTGTGTGAGGCTGTGGTGTGTGATGCCTGTGTGCTGTGTGTGATCACATATGTGATGCCTGTGTGAGGCTGTGGTGTGTGATGCCTGTGTGCTGTGTGTGATCATGTATGTGATGCCCGTGTGAGGCTGTGGTGTGTGATGCCTGTGTGCTGTGTGTGATCATGTATGTGATGCCTGTGTGATGTGTGTGATCATGTATGCGATGCCTGTGTGATGTGTGTGACCATGTATGTGATACCTGTGTGACCATGTATGTGATGCCTGTGTGAGGCTGTGGTGTGTGATGCCTGTGTGATGTGTAAGAACGTGTGTGCGATGTGTTGTGAGGGATGTGCATCTCTGTGGGTCTCTGTGTGTATGAGATGTGTGTGTTTATCTTGAAAGCTGCATACAGGTCTGAGCTGCCGTCCGCAGACACCAGCTCCGAGGGATCAGGTATTTCACAAGGGGCTGATGGGACAGAACTTCACTCGCAGATGTGTGGAGCTGACAGAGAAGAGGAATAGAGAGGAGATTCTGGGCAACTGGCTGCCCAGAAAGGTCAACTGGGCATAATCCAGGTGTTTTGTTTTGAATCTCCTTTTTTAATTTCATACTTACACTCCCTGGGGAGAGAAGTGAGCCCTTAGACATGGCGGTGGCCTGAGAGGGGTGTCAGAGCAGAGCTCAGCCTGTAGAGATGGCAAGAGGCAGCACCTCTGCTGACACTCCACAGGCAGAGGAACCCTCTCCTGACACCCCATGGGCAGAGGGATCCTCCTCTGAAACCCCACCAGCAGAGGAATCCCCACACATCCTCTGTCCCCACAGCTGGGGCCAGGTGACATGCTGGCACCCTGAGTGGAGAGGCTCTTTTTAGCAAATTCTCCCCTCCATATCGCCAGATTCTTGGCTCTGACTGTCCCTTACCTGTTTTTCTGCAATATGGGCAGGGAGGAGGCCCTGGGAGGGGTTTGGGTCTAGGGCTGAAGGATGGTGACTGGCCTGTGGCTCTCACCTGGACCTCTTGCTATTGGCTGTGGTCCCTGATAAGCTACCCAGGATGTACCCTCCCCCTTCCAGGCACCAGGAGTGGGAGCTCAGAGACCAGCCTGGAGCAGCAGGGACCGCCCATGCTCACCTGGGCCGTTCACAGATGTTTGCACCAAGCCAGGTGTCTGGTGCTTGGGAGCATGAGGTCCTCTCTGTAGAGATCACCACAGTTAATCTCCAGGGGGTTGGGGCAGGCCCTCAACATTTTTCTCCTTAACTCTTTTCTTTTTTTAAATGGAAGTAAAATTCATATAGCATATAATTAACCATATTATTTAAAACTTTTATTTTCTAATTATTTCTTCATTGACAAATGAAACTTGTACATATTTATAATGTTCAATGTCAGTATCTGCCCACACTGGGACTCCTAAGTGACATGTGTTAACACCCCCATCACTGCTCAGTGGCATTTAGTTCATTTGTGCTGCCGTGCAGCTGTCAGCTCTCTTTAGTTTCAACCTTTCATCACCCAGAAGAGACCCTGGACTCATTCATTCCTTAACACTTTAAGGCCTGGACTCTCCTTTAAAAAACAGAGAAGACTGGGTTCTGTTTACACATCCTTTTATAATACTTGGCTTCAGAAACACCTTCACTGAGGCCTGATGGCCCTGGCTACAATTCTGAGCAGCACCTGGTCAGACCCTCAGACCCAGCCCCATGCATTCTACTGAAAGTCTGGCTGGGAGCTGTGAGGCAGAGACTGCCCAGGACCTGGTGTTCTGCCTGCCCAGGGAGTGAGTGGCACATGGGGGCCTGAACTCATGGCTAGCTCTGGGGGCTCAGCATGAAAGGGGTCCTGGCAGCTAACTCTGCACAGAGATTTTCCTGAGGATTGAAGGATGAGGCTCACCACTGAGTGCCAGGGATATGCTGCACAGTTCACAAGTGCAGTTGAGTTGCTGTACTGGAGGGTTCCCGTGGGGCCTTGCCAGTGGTGGGTGCTCTGAAGTGTCAGCCTCCTCTCCATATGGGCTGCTGCAGTCCCAGGGCCCAGACCATCCCTGATGAGAACGTGGGCTTTTTACACATGGCAGTGATGTCAGAAATTCTCAGCCTGACCCAGCATTCTCGTCCCTCAGGCCCTGGTGTCCAAAGGTATCAGGTCCTTAACGTATGGAATGGGACTGGGCTCCAGAGCAGCCTGTGGGGATGACCTCCTTGCAAGGTTCTCCCCAAGAGTTGTGGGACCTGCTCTGTGGTCCTTGTTGTGGGGTGGGGAGGAGCTAAATTATGAAGAAAATGCATCACACAAAAAGACAAGACCAAAAGGTCTCCCTTGGAGTGGTGGTGGTGTCTGCAGGTGCTGCAGCTGGGAATGGGAATGGTTGTGTAACTGAGTGTAACTGAGCAGTGCTCCACCTGTCGCCTGTTTGGAAGTGAGAGAAACAGAAAACTGTGGCCTTTCTATTTTCACTGTTTTCTCCTTGGCAGCTTCAGATAGGCAGAGAGCGTGCATGCCTGGAGTGTACAGACACATTCCGAAATTTCTACAGAGAACACTCACACATGAAGGGCAGTCACTAGCTTCTCTAGGAAAATAAATGGCCTTCAGCATCCTGCTGGCCTCTGGCATGCTGGGGTCTTGCCTGACTTTCCTTGCCCTGTGTGCAGAGAGCATCTTCCTGTGCTTCCTGGTGTGTTTAAGAAGGTGGACATCAGTGTTAGAGCTCTGGCATCCTGCCTCTATCTGCTGGCTGCTTCTCAGAAACCACAGAGGAAAGAGGGCCCTCCCCCAGCGTTGCCACTCGCCTGCTTTCTCTGGCCACTGCTGAGGTTTGGCAGCCAGGTGCTCACCTGCCGGTCAGCTCTGCTCAGACTTCCCTAGGAACCTCAGAGGTGGCCCATCCTAGTCAGACAGCGTTTTCCCTCCTGCACCTGTGCCTCTTTGTGGTTGGCCAGCTCGGGACAGGGCTCACTGAACCAGTGGGGCTCCCTTGAGTCCAGCCCTTCACTGTGGATTTGGCAAGTGTGCTTCTTCAACACATTCCAGTGCATTAAGTGCATTCCCTTCTTTTCACCTCCAGCCCACTGTCCTCACTAAACACCCACTCACCTCCTCTGCACTGCTGAAGTAAGATCCTGGCTCTGCTGCTACTGCTTCCCCTCCAAGCTACCCTTTACTTTGAAGCCATAGACATCTTTCAAAAGGACACATTTTATTATGTCACCTCCCCCCCTTAACTCCTTTTAAGTGATCCCCATTGATTGTAGGCAATGGTCAAAATCCACCCTGCAAAGCCAGGATCTCCTGTGGGCCCTCCTCACCCCACCGCCCATGCTTCTCCACCCCTCACAGCCCTACCCACACTACCACACCTCCCATGGCCCTGCCCACACTGCCACTCCTCCCATGGCCCCACCTACACTGCCACAATCCTTCACACCCAGCCCATCACCCCACTCTTCAGCACCATGGCCACACTTCCCCACCCCCTTTATGACCCTGCCCATGCTGCCCAACCCTTCACAGTGCTGCCCTCCACAAGGCAATGTGCCAAGCCTGTAGCGCAGTGCAGTGCAGGCCTCCAGGCCCCGCCCCCCAGGCCTTCAGACCCCACCACAGGCCTCCAGGAACTACCCCACGGGCCTCCAGACCATGCCCATAGGCCTCTAGGCCCTACAGGCCTCCAGACACCCGGACAAGCCTCCAGACCCCACCCCACAGGCCTTTAGACCACACCCACAGGCCTCCAGGCCCCGCCCATAGGCCCCAGCCCTGAGCCCAGTTCTGCAAATACTGTGCTTCCTTCCTCCTCAGGGTCTGCACCTCGGTTACCTTTTGCTCCCCTGTGAGGCTAAGGCATCCCTGTCCTGGATGCCAGTCCAGCACACTGATTTCTGGTTAGCCCCAGTCCTGGGATGCCTCTAGGGTTTCTACTTTATCTACTTTTGCCATAGTCCTGCCCTTAGGTCAAGGCAGCCTCCATGTCATCCGCCATCCTGCTGAAGCTGGAGCCCTTTTTCTGTGGTATGTAAGCCTTGCGCCTGCGGATAACTGTGGGGACCCACTGTCTTACCACTGCCTGAGACATGGCTTCTGTTCCCCTGCTGAATGTTCCTTTCTGACAGACTGGCTTGGTCAGCCTCTTTCATCAGCCTCTCAGCTCCCTGGGCCCTTGGGTGCGTTTGCATAGGCCGGCTCACTGTGGAATACCCCTCTCCTCCCTGTCCCCCAAACCCTAGCCTGCAGACCCTGCTCTGTCTGTGACTGTCTGTTGGGTCTCCTCTCTTATCCCCAAGTTTCAGAAGATGCCATCCTGCGAGCTCTGTGGGAAGAATGGCTTTCCTGCTCCTGACTGCTCCCTCGGGCTCCTGCCCCTAGCAGGCTGTCTTTGGATCCTCTGGCCATGGTATCCTTGTATCTATGGGTCGTCCTGGTGGGGGGCACTGGGCTTTGTGAGCACAGCCCATCCTGCTGGAAATGGCACCTAAGACCTATGGTAGCTCCCAGGCTGCCCTCCCTGAATCAGAGATTCCTTTACATAAATCTCCACAGTCTGGAAACTTGATCTAAACGTTTGTGCACCAGATTCAACCCAGGCTGATTCTGTAAATCCAGTTCCTTGAAAACAAACAAACCCAACCCTTCCAGATGTCATGGGGACAGACACAGCCCACTTCCCTCTTCTCATGCCTGGATTAGGAGGTCTTCCTGCAGATTACCCATGGTTAAGTCCCATATTTCTGACTAACTGGCTCTTTAGTGAAGTCAAATGGGCCTTGCTTCCTCATTGCACTGTCTCAGAGGAGAGATCTCTCTGTGGTGGGAGACACTGCCTCGGGCGCCATGCCCCCTAGTCACTTCCCGGTCACAACATCAGGAACCCTCCATGTTCCTGCATTTTATCTTTAATGCATTTCAAGACAGATCGGCACTAGTCAAGGAAGAACCAAAGAAAGCCTGTCTTTACCCTGGGATGTTTGGGTTGAACGATTCATTGGCCAAGACCTCTTTCTGAGAGCAGAGCAGCTCTCTACCCTTGTACCGGACTCTTTCCTTCTCCTGTTGGCCCTTTAAAGACCTTGCCTGTGCCCGGTGAGTGTTCCCAGCCCAGGGTGGTTGCATAGGTTGGGCACTGCACCACGTTGCCTGGCTGATTCTAGCCCTACTGCCCTTGCTCATCTGCCTTCTCAGAGTGGCACAGAGGCACCCTATGGACTGCCCACTTGTACCCCGCCCACACCCCCCAAGGTGCCCAGCTGGGTAGTGGCTGGTGTGAAGCTCCCGCCAGCTCTGCTCCTCTCCCCAGGCGTTTGTCCTTGCAACTCTCTTGGTCATTTTCTGCCCCTGTGGTCTGGGCCTGGCTGCATTTTCTCCTTCCTACTTGGTTCCCGTTCTCTATAAGACTCCCTGCCCCATCCTGGTGATCCCTCTGGGCTCCCTCCCTCTTCCCGAGGTTCCACCTCCCTGGGCTCTTCCTCCCATTCTACATGGGAGCTCTCATGGGAGGCTGCCCTGCTGGCTTTGCCTCATCCCTCTCTCCTTACCCCTGAGCCCCCAGAAACCACTGCTTTCTGCATGTAAATCACGGCCTGAAAATTAAACAAGTTGTACCCAGGCTGCCAGCCTGCGGACTGAAGCTGTCACACGAAGAGTATTCAAGGAGCTTCCAGTGTCCAGGCTGCACTCATTGGGGTTTGTAGTCAAGATTCAGTACGGCGAGGTGCACAAGGGCGGGGGGCAGCAGCACTTCCCACCTTTGAGATGGAGAAACCAGACTTGGAAGGGCTCAGGGACCCTGCTGGGGACTGAGCCAGGGGCCCGGTGACATCTCCTGGACCCCACCCAGGTCTCTTTTTGGACATCTTGTTTCCGTCATATCCTTGCAGTGCACAAGGCCATCATTCTGGCCCCTCCTAAGATGTTCAGGGACTGCTGTGTGCACTGGCCACACTGGCCCTGTCCTTTTGGTGAGAAAACCTTGAGGTCTTTGGGATTAGAGCCCTGCCCTGCCACCCACTGGATTTGGGAAAACCACTTTCCAGAATCTCATTGTCTCATCCCTGTCAAACCATGGGCAAAGATGTGTACTGTGCAGGTATCAGAGGATTAACCGAGGCAGTATGTGTCATACAAATGTTAGCTGTCGTTACTTCTTTTACGATGTTTTTATAAACACTCAATTACCAGAAAGCTCCGTAAGCTACTTTTCACTCCTGAGAAAACTTGACATTAAAGAGCCTGTCTGTGGTGGAGGTCGTGAGACATGACAGCTGACAGCCTGACTCTGCAGAAGAAAACAGAAACGATGTAATGGCAGCCCCCAACTGTGTGCAAAGAGGACACCCTCACTTCTCAACAGCCTCATGATTTCCTGGGGTTGGAGAGGCATGGAAGCTGGTCCCCTGTTTCAGAATGGTTTTCGTCCACACAGGACTGACAATGTTTGGCTGATTACCTTATAGGGTGGGTACGTACCACGGCCTCTGCCGCTCCCTTTAACCTAAGGCTCTGTGGTCCCGGGTAACTTGCTTAACATTTCTGGGCCCAGATTTCTTCTTCAGTAAACTCGAGATACTAACAGCCCCCTGTTAGTTCTCTGGGCCATTGTAGTGAACCCCCACAAACTGGGTGGCTTAAAATAGCAGGAAGTTTTGCTCTCACACTTCTGGTTCTGCCAGAACACAGAAACCAAGGTGTACTCAGTGCTGTGATCACAAGGCAGCTTCAAGAAGGGGATCCTTCCTCCCTTCGTCCAGGTTGTAGGGGCTCCGGGTGTTCCTCGGCATGTGATGGCATCATCCCCGTCTCTGCCTCGGGTCCCATGTCCATCTTCCCCCTGGGTCTGTCTCCCCTTCGCATAAGGACACCAGTCTTAAGGCCTGCCCAAAACTTATCCTAACTTGGTGTCATCTGCAAAGACCCAAGCTCCACACATTCATAGGTCACCCTTACTGGGGATCATACATATCTTTTTGGGGGTACACAATTCTGCCCTCACAAGCCCCTGGTTCCTGGGGTGCTAGGGGCGTGTCAGGGGACTTGTGTGGGTCTCAGTACTGTCTACACGCGTCAGCCATCACTGCCGATGATCCATCGTTGTTACTATTATCCGAATCATTGAGGAATTTCTGCAGACACGAGAAGCAAAGAAAACTTTGCTGGGAGGGACCCTGGGGAGGTGCTGCTGTGGAGGGGCTGCCAAGCTCCGTGCAGCCCAGCACCGGAGGCCTCACAAGGCCTCTGTTCCCAGGGCCCAGTCTGTACCTTCCTCACAGTTCCTGCAAGTTCAAACTCACTGAGCCAGAATCAGAGAGGGAAGACTTTGATGTCGATTATATCCATTCACATAACAAAACCACAGGCTTGCCGCTGGGCGGTGCATTACAGGAAAGAAAAATTATAGATTACTTAGACTCCGTCTCTGTGTCCAAAAGGCCCATGTTCTCCCGAAGGAGCAAACATCTACCCACCTGCTGCCAGACATACAGCAGAGTGAGGGACAGATCCTGCAGAGCTCAGGGGCCGCCTTTGTGCAGCGTGGGCTAGGTCTCGTGAGGAGCAGCAGCTCACTCCTTCCACATTTATGGAGCCCCCACCATGCCAGCCCCAGTGACAAATGAGGCTCCAGCCAACAGGAGGGTGAAGAGGCGATAGAGGCGACTGGACCAGCTGGGGCAGGAGGAGGAGGCCATGGGGCTGAACTGGGTTCAGAGCACAGCCTGGGCGGGGCTGGTCTGGAAGGCCAGCAGGGGGACAGCAGCCCCTCTTCACACCAGCAGGTGGCGAGTAGGCTGCAGGCACCGTTTTTCTCTCCTTTGGGCTTGCCCAAAACCATCTTGGGCTTCCAAAATTGCTCCATTAAGTTAAACATCTTTAATCTGGCTAATTTTGCAGCCATTCATTTTAATCATGCAAAGGTCAGCTGTCACTGCACAAATGTTAGACTTAATTTGTTTTCTTGATGCACATAATATCGGTGATAATTTGGCCCAATTTTTCGTCATTTGCCAGTGGGGAGCTGCAGTGGGCAGGGTCAAAGACAGCAGAGGTCGGGCCACAGGGAGGCTGCCTGCAAAGCTGAGAGGCAGAGGGCTTTATTTGGGGGCAGGGGGTGCTGATGGTATCAAACCCTGAGAGTCGGGGGGCCCAGAACAGCAGCATGAGGACCTGGGTTTGGGGTGAATTGCTGGGTGCCCCACGAGTGAGTGTTGAGTGATGCTCCGGCATCCAGGCCTGTTCTGCAGAGAGGAGTTGCTCACTCTGATGTCCACCTCGCATTCCACCAAAGCTGAGAACAGCACTGGGAGGGAAGCCCAGCTGCCTCACCCCTGCCTGCCCCCCTCGGCCTCCCCTGCCTTGTCTTTTATCAATAACTCATCAAGCTGTGGACAGAAACAGAGGCTTCAAGCCGCTCTGAGAAACCGTTTCTACTCACCATGAGTCTTCTAAGCTGGTAGCAGGTTCCTTGGGAGAGATGTCAGTGGCACGGCTGGTGCCTTCACCCCAACCCCTGTGTTCTCAGGAATTGCAACCCTTACTCTCATATTCCCAGACTCCACGGAGAAATTGGCTCAGAGCAACAGCCCGATATTTGTAAGTGCTGCCCAGCACCTGCCACTGTGTGACAGCACAGTGGTGGAGAGGGTTTTCTCTTCCTTGAGTGGCATGTGTCTTTCTACAGACCCCCCAGGAGCCCCGTAAACTCAGTTCTGTCCACAGGACTGGTTACCTCCTCTCTGCACCTACTTTCCCACTGTCCCACCCCTGCTGCCCAAGTGCCCTTAGACACACACTCATCCACACCCTCTTCCCTGTGTCCCTGCTGGGAGGCTTTTCAGGCCCTCCCACTGTCCCCAGCCCCCGACCTTGTCCAGCACCACTGCATCACTGCGGGAGCCTCATGCCTTTGCTGCCCATGTGTGGACTTCACCCTTCACAGGCTGTTGGCACGAGGGCTGGGTTAGCATCCCCCCCTACCCCCAGGCCGTAAGCTCTGTGGCAGCAGTCAGGGCTACAGGTATTCGTCCTGTTTCCTTTGCATGGGTCTCAGCACCTGGCACTGGCCCACATTACACTGGAGCAGCTGGTGGGGGGATGAATGAAGAAGGAGCTAGTCTCCCCAGTCTCTGCATCACCTTTCTAGGGTGTAAACAGCCAGGTGCTGCTGCTGCCGGCATGGTCATCACTCTTTCTAACCCCTGCTGGACCAGGCACCTTCCCCACTGTGCCTGGCTAATTTTTATTAGAGACGGGGTTTCACTGTGCTGCCCAGGCTGCTCTCAAACTCCTGGCCTAGAGCTTCAGCACTCCAGAGCACTGGGATTACAGGTGTGAGGCCCTGCACTCAACCTCTACCTTTTAAAATCGTGACAACTCTGGGGGGTCGGTGTGGTGGCACTCACTCCACAGAGAGCAAGCGTGGACCCCTCTGGAAGTGAAGCTTCAGGTCACCTGTCACATGGCTCCTCCGTGTCTGTTCTGGCCCAGACTTGCACACACGAGGTCCTCCCTGCCAGATAAATCTCAAGGATTTTTGGCTTAACAGCGCAAACAGATTTGGCTCAAATCTCAATAGCTTCTGCAGTCCCACAGGGATGTGCCGCCTAGAAGTCCCATGACTGGCTGGAATCAGCCTTGTCAACCTCCTGGTTTCACCCTCCCCACTAGAACCCACCCCCAAGGGCCTCCCGAGCCGGGGCTCCTCTCCATGGAGCTATCAGCCTGCTGGGTTCTTCTCCACAATGGCCCCTCTACCTGGACCCAGGTCCCCTCTCTATCCTCCACTCAGTGGGAGGCAGAGCCTTGGTGCCTCCCACCAGGCTTCATGACTGCCCAGGCAGGGTTGCGGCTGTGGCCACTCTCTGAGTCCAACCTCATCCTGTCTCCACCTGCCACAAGGCCCTCGCTGCTTGGCAAAGACTTTGCAGCAGGATTTTGTTCTGGCCTCTGTCCCTCCCACAGCACCTAGCACTCTTCCAGCAGGTGTGAGTGCACGGGGAAGTTCAGAGAGCAAGTGAGAGCATTCACACTTAGGGGATCATCCAGAGGTGCAGGGCAGGATGGGACCCCTGCAATCCCAGAGTGGCTGCTTAGAGGCCAGTGTCCCGCTAAGCCAAAAATAACATCTCCTTCATTGTACCAGAGATGGGGTCACCTGTTAGTCCCTGAGGAACAGAGCCCAGGGGAATGGGATTGGATGGGATGCTCCGTCAGCACTGCCCGCTGCATGGCTCTGCCCTGCTGCAGTCAGGAGAGTGGGGTTCTTCCCAGGAGGCACGCTTACTTGTAATGAGTTCTGTCACCGTAGCTGTAGCAAAGCGTAGGCTCGAGACGGCCTGACTCCCCAGCCCACTGAGACTTGCCACCGTGTGACCTGGGGCAAGCTACCCGACCTCTCCGAGCCTGCTCTTCTTGGAGATTTGCAATAGACATTAGTACATCAAAGGCTCCAGTTGCACTTGAACTAAAAAAAGCTTGTTTTCGAGACTCTGGATTTTAGTAACTTTCTTCACTGCAGGACTTCTTAGAACTCTTAATGTGCAAATATGTGCTAGGAACTTCCAAAAAGGAGATGCTGAAAATATTTGATCACAGATCACTTTTATGTTGGGGCATCCCCAGGTGGGAAATTATGGTCATCACGATGGCAATGTCAGCTAACATTTGAGGGGCCTTAGTGTGTGTGAGTTTGCACGCTGAGTGTTTACACGGATAAACACATGTGCTCTTCATCGTAACCCTGGTGAGCTGGGAAATCCTTCCTAATCCCTTCTCTTTTCAGTCCTGAGTAGCTCATTGCCCAGCTGAGGCCCTTGGACACCAGGGCTGGGTGGCAAAGCTGCTGAATCTGTGGCAGCTGGTCGGTCTCCAGCCACACAAAAAACTCTATAACTCTGTTGAAAACACAGACGGAAGGTTGAGCTGGGGTCCCAGCCAGGTGGCTCCCCCAAGGTTACCTCTTGGCTGTGCACCTCTGAGTCTCAGCATCCAGAACAGGGGCCTGGTACTCGGCAAGCCAGTTATACGCATTCAATTATTACATACATGGAAATAGCATGTACACCTGTGACCACGTGCAGCTGTCACACAACCATTGAAAATAACACCAAATGAGGTCAACTGGGGTCCTGATACCACCTTCCAAGGACGCCGTGATGACTGAGCCTATTTTGTTGAGCACTGGTGGCTCTGGTCCCCAGGATGCCGTGATGACTGAGCCTATTTTGCTGAGCACTGGTGGCTCTGGTCCCCAGGATGCCGTGATGACTGAGCCTATTTTGCTGAGCACTGGTGGCTCTGGTCCCCCAGGACGCCGTGATGACTGAGCCTATTTTATTGAGCACTGGTGGCTCTGGTCCCCCAGGACGCCGTGATGACTGAGCCTATTTTATTGAGCACTGGTGGCTCTGGTCCCCAGGATGCCGTGATGACTGAGCCTATTTTGTTGAGCACT
>CAUYPK010133275.1:0-38985 GCA_963574355.1 Loris lydekkerianus
CAGTATTAAGGTGAAATTTAAGGAAGAATTAAAAATGCATACATCCCTATGTACATGTTTATCCTGATTACAATTGGAAAAATACAGAAGGTGTCAAAAAATCTATACATATTTTAAGAAAGAAAAAAACTGTATTAAAATCGTGATACTTAATATATACTGATAACAAAAGATGAATACAAGTCACATTGAGCACCTCTTGATTTTTTTTTGAGGCAGAGTCTTACTATGTCACCCTCGGTAGAGTTCTGTGGCATCACAACTCACAGCAACCTCAAACTCTTGGGCTTAAGTAATTCTCTTGCTTCAGCCTCCCAAGTAGCTGGGACTACAGGTGCCTGCCACAATGCCCAGCTATTTTTTGGTTGCAGTTGTCATTGTTGTTTTATCAGGTCCAGGCCGGGCTCGAACCCACCAGCTTTGGTGTATGTGGCTGGCCCCCTACTCACTGAGCTACGAGCGCCGAGCCTCTTTTTCTTTTTTTTTTGAGACAGAGTCTCACTCTGTTGCCTTGGGTAGAGTGGCATCATAGCTCATAGCAACCTCCAACTCTAGAGCTAATTTTTCTATTTTTAGTAGAGACAGGATCTCACTCTTGCTCAGGATGGTCTCGCACTCTTGAGCTTAGGCGATCTACCTGCCTCAGCCTCCCAGAGTGCTAGGACTAGAGGCATGAGCCACCTTGCCCAGCCTGCATAAATCTTAATACCAGGAGGCCCCATACCTGAATTAACACTGATACTGAAATGGATAAGAGATTAGACAAAACAAAAGGAAAGAGGGCGGCGCCTGTGGCTCAGTGAGTAGAGCGCCAGCCCCACATACTGAGGGAGGCGGGTTCAAACCTGGCCCCGGCCAAAACTGCAACAACAAAAAAATAGCCAGGGGTTATGGTGGGCACCTGTCATCCGGCTACTTGGGAGGCTGAAGCAAGAGAATCACCTAAAGCCCAGGAGTTGGAGGTTGCTGTGAAAAAAATAAAAAAAGAAAAAATATATATATAAAAAAAAAAAAAAAAGGAAAGAGAGAGGTCCAGTCAACAGGGTAATGGATTTACTCTCTAGTAAATCTGGATACATATGAGAAAAGGGATCCATTCATTTCTATTGCATTTTTCAAAAATATTTTTATATATTTTGAGTTATGATATTCTTTGTTCTAATTCATTCTTCTTTTATTGTTAGCACTTTCTATCAACTAATTATTAATTAAACTCTTATTGTTAAACTCTGCTGGGGGCAGGATAATGTCTCAATTATTTTTGCATTCCTCGTGAACTTGCTCCAGTATCTTTCATATGACAGTCCTATGTAGGTTTATTAATTTGAGTCTGACTAAATTACGAGCCATTCTCTCCCCTCTTTGCAGTACTGAGACATGTTGTACAAAAGAAACAGTAACAAGTAATGTGTGAAGGGTAAACATCTCTTCTGCTTTTAAGTGAAGAAGTAGAAAACTCACTTTTAAACCTGCCTCTTGAGATTGCCTTGAGCAGCCTGAAGTCACTTTGTGCCAGATCCTTCTTAACAGCTGTCTGTTTCAACTCAGTTGCTTGACTTTTGGAGTATATTTGTTCTTTTATAGGTTTCCTTCATATGAACTATATGAGTTGTACAATCCTAAAGAGATTGGCTTAAGTCCTGTTTGGGTTAGAGTCTGCCTTTTTGGAACAAAATGATGAGAATGTCATTTTCCAAAAGATGTCTCTTCTAGTGACATTGAGAGGTTTTAGGGTAATTTGTTTCTAAGAGATCGGTGATGGCTCTGAGCTACAATTCAGAAACCGCTTACCAAAGAAACAATTCTTTACCAAGCCCACCTTTTCCTCCTTTGCAAATGCAACTTGCATTTTCAACTTGTAGGTTATACAATACCCCCATCCAAATTAGTTAACTTACTTGAGATAAAAATTTAGACGATGATTAGGAAAGGGTCAGGACTTGAAATGTTTTACAGTTTTACTCAAAGTCCCCATCAGGAATTCTGTGACTTTTTCCCATAGGCCTTTCCCAGGGTTCTCCACGATCAGCCTCCTGATGTCCACAGGTTGACAAAAGAACACATGTTTCCTGTGGCCTGAGAAAAATTAGCTGGTAACTTGAACATCAACTTTTTTCTTGAGAGAGTCTCAAGCTATCACCCTGGGTAGAGTGCTGTAGCGTCATAGCTCACAGCAACCTCCAACTCTTGGGCTCAAGCGATCCTCTTGCCTCAGTTTTTCTATTTTTAGTAGAGACAGGGGTCTTGATCTTGCTCAGGCTGATACTGAACTTCAGAGCTCGAGCAATCCTCCCGCCTTGGCCTCCCAAGTGCTAGGATTACAGGCATGAGCTACCACACCCGGCCAGGCTGCTCCTTTTAAAAGGTTAATGTCCAGGCTCACACCTGTAATCCCAGTACTCTGGGAAGCGAAGGTGGGTGAATTGCCTGAGCTCACAGGTTCAAGACCAGCCTGAGCCAGAGTGAGAACTTTTCTCTGAGGTTGCTGTGAGATGTGACACCACAACACTCTACCAAAGGTGAGAAAGTGAGGCTCTATCTCAAAAAATAAATAAATAAATAAATAAATAAATAAATGGAATGGCCAATGAGTTTACTAAAAGTCCACATTAAAAGTTCAAATTTCTGACTTGGCGCCTGTGGCTCAAGCAGCTAAGGCGCCAGCCACATACACCTGAGCTGGCGGGTTTGTATCCAGCCCGGGCCTGCCAAACAACGACAACTTCAACCAAAAAATAACCAGGCGTTGTGGCGGGCACCTGTAATCCCAGCTACTTGGGAGGCAGAGGCAGGAGAATCGCTTGAGCCCAGGAGTTGGAGGTTGCTGTGAGCTTTAATGCCATGGCACTCTACCCTGGGCAACAGCTTGAGGCTCTGTCTCCAAAAAAAAAAGTTCAAATTTCTTCATATTACCGAGGGTGGAGGGTTCAAACCTAGTCCCGGCCAAACTGCAAATTTCTTCATATCATCACGGCCAGTGATTCTCTTTCCTCCTGTATGGTGAAAACTGACCAGTCTCATCTCAGATTGAGGTAAAAGTTTTCAAAAAAGATAAAAAATGATACATCTATTAAAAGAGTCTAGTTCTGGTCAGCCCCTGCACTCAATGGACTTCTCAGAAAATGACTGTACCAAATTTACTCATGACTAAGAAATACACAAGTTTGAGGGATGATAGATTCAGCGGGCTCAGGGCTCTGCGTGTGCTGTGTGGATGCGTTTAAGTGTGTCAATTTTTGTACCTGTCAATTCCGATACTGGCCAAAGTGCCCCAGATCAGCAGAATCTGCAATAGAAAATGTCAACACAGGCTTGGCACCTCGTGGCTAAGGCGCCAGCCACATACACCTGGGCTGGCAAGTTCAAATCCAGCCCGGGCCCACCAAACAACGATGGCTGCAAAAAAAAAAAAAAAGCTGGGCATTGTGGCAGGCGCCTGTAGTCCCGGCTACTTGGGAGGCTGAGGCAGGAGGATCGCTTGAGCCCAAGAGTTAGAGGTTGCTGTGAGCTGTGATGCCACGGCACTCTACCCAGGGTGATAGCTTGGGGCTCTGTCTCAAAAAAAAAAATAAAAGAAAGAAAATGTCAACACAGAGCACTAAGGTTTGAAATCTAAGAATCCCACACTGCTCCAAAAGTAGCTGGCCTCTGTTCCTTCTGTTCAAAGCATCTATCTTTCGTTTAATCTCGCCTTTGGATGGAAAGCAGAGAAAAAGAAAAGTAGGCACATTTGCTTGTGAAAACCACCTCTCCTTAGAAGTGGATGACCATCTAGAGAGGGGAATTGAGAACACAGATTTGGGGAAAATTGGCAGCACTTGGGATTCTGCTCCAGGAAATAATGCTGATAGATGAGGTAGGATTTTTGTCTGAACCACAAAAACATCTGCTCATCAGTGTGAAATCGATCTCTTTGAGGTTTTCATAAGAATCTTCCAGAAGTTTGGCTAAGTCCTCATTTTACAAGACACACCTATTCATCTGAAATTACTCTCCCTCCCCATTTCTCCCCACGAGGCTCATGCTATTCCTTGAACCTGTCATTCCCTCTCCAGAGGTGGGACCATCCCACAGGCTGCCTGGCACAGTCACTACCGTCCATCTCCAATCCCCTTCTGCCTAGTAGACCATTCCTTGTCCTCCGGGGCTCAGTTAAAACAAGACTTAAACTCCAGGAAACCTTCCCCTGATGGTCAGCACCCAAGTCCAGATTACATTGGGTCCTCTTGTTTTAAACTCCCTTAACACCTCACGATTCTTCATCAGCCCACTCATTATTCTTAATTACTTAATGTCTTCCTAGACAATTAGAGTTGCCCTGTGGTTGCCTCTTAATTAGTAAGAGCACCCAGCACAGGGCCTAGAACAGTGCCTGGCACATAGCAAGTGCACAGAGAATGTTAACTGATTTGCCTGTATCTCTGTGGATTGTAAGATTAGTGTATTGTCACCTGTATGGCCCCATAACATGGACATTTTGCGAATCTTAAAGTCTGTGTAAATCAGGCCCATGTACCCTGGGGGACCAGACCCATGTGGCTTTAACTCTGCAGATGCTATTTCTCCACACATTTAACACGGAGGTGGACCTGGACGCATTCACAGATAAACAGAGGACAATGACCAAGCATTCTGGGATGCAGCACAGGGCATTTTAGTTGCAAACTCCTAGCAGCATATTGCTGGAAGGGAAGATTAGAGAGAGAGCAGGATTCAGGGTCCCCGGGGCTGGGAGTCTGTCCATTCATTACCTCATAAGGGCTGTTCCGCCGACCAGCTTATGAGGTCCTCGGTCTCCTAATCTCAAAACCATCACAAAAAAATTTAGAACCCTAAATTCTTTCTTTGGTAATAAGAGTTCTTATTAATTTGCCATTTATTATTCATCCCCATGAAAAATTCAGGGGATGACAAGACAAGAAAAAAACCAGACAAGAAAAAAAGAAAAGAAAGAAAGCACTTTTATTCTGTGAAAATTTAGAGACAGGGAACATTTAAATGCTGGTCATTTGGGGATGACCAGTGAAACACTGTGTTTCACTGAGACTAAGTCTCCATAATTTTGGACACGTTAAATTAGGTGTGAAGTGAGGGTGGGCGCAGGAGGTGAGGATGGAGTTGGTGACATGCAGTGCACAGGTGGGAAGAAGTTACATGTGTGGGAAAGTAGCATCTTCAGAGTTAAAGCCACGGATAAGACTTTGGTCCCCCAGGGCACGTGGGCCTGATTTATACAGACCACCAGCAATTTCCATGAAAAGCAGTCTTCAAAGAATGCAAGCAAAATCCTTCAAATACAGCTCTGTAATTCTCTTTGAACTTGGGAGTCCTTGGGGACAGTCATGCTTACAAATACACAGGGCACTCTGGCCTAGTAAATTAAGCAAACACAAAAACAATACGTGTTTGTAAAAAGAAAAAGAGAGAGGGATTAGCACTGGATGTCACAATGCCATGCTCACCTACTTTTCTCCACCCCTGGATTATGTTCATCGGAGCCGTGCTGAGGCTAATGCTGACTTACCAGACCTTCTCAGCGTGCCAAGGAATTGTCAGTCCCTGCTGGGTGCTCTGGTGCAAGGGGCCACTCTGATGCCTTGGTCACATGGACTGTGAAAGGGAGAAGGTGGCACTATTGACTCAAAGATGACAAGGAGTCTGCAGTTAGTGACCACTAAATGCAATGGAGGAGAAAGGGAGATGAAGAGGAAATAGATAATTTGCTGTTATCACACCCCTTCCTGTATGCATGGAATTCTAAGGGAAGGCATAGAACCAGGCACTATTGAAAATTTCCACTGGCCTACATACATGGGGAGTGGGGGGGAATAGGTCACATCCTTCTGCCAGCTCTTCAAGGCTATTCGGGTTTTTTTATTAGACAGAGTCTCGCTATGTCACCCTCGGTAGAGTGCCGTGGCATCACAGCTCACAGAAACCTCAAATTCTTGGGCTTAAGTGATTCTCTTGCCTCAGTCTCCCCAGTAGCTGGGTCTACAGGCGCCCACCACAATGCCCAGGTATTTTTTGGTTGCAGTTGTCATTGTCGTTTAGCTGGCTTGGGCTGGGCTTGAACCCGCCACCCTTGGTGCATGTGGCCAGCGCCAAAGCCACTATGCTACAGGCGCTTAGCCAAGGCTATTGGGTTTCATGTTAGTGAAAGGACATTCAAAGAAAAAAAACACCTTACTCTGACAAGGAGAGAAGGAGCAAACAGTACAGAGAGGTGGAGTAGCAGGAAGAAGAAACTCACACGTCTGACCAGGTTGCTCAGAAGTCAGCACTGCGGCTTGCTAAGGGGTGATCCCTGGCCGACCTTCGTGAGCCTCTGAGTTTTTCTCATCTCACGTGGGCCTGACGTTACCCAACTGCCAGAGCTATTGTGACAGCAGGTATATAAAGTCCTTGGGGCCTGGCCCAGAGAAAATGCTCAGTGATGGGCAGCTGTGATTAACATACTCATTGAAAATTCTTACCTTACATTGTGGTCTTCTAGGGAAATCACCACATTAAAAATCGTTTAAAGCATTGTGAATTGTTGATGTTTTTATTTATTTATTTATTTGAGACAGAGTCTCACTTGATCTTGGTACAGTGCCATGGCGTCTTAGCTCACAGCAATCTCAAACTCTTAGATTCAAGTGATCCTCTTGCCTTAGCCTCCCAAGTACCTGGGACTACAGGCGCCCACCACAATGCCCGGCTGTTTTCAAACCTGACATCCCTGCTACATGGAGCTGGTGCTGTAACCACTGAGCTATGGGCACCCCTATTTTTCACTGTTTTGAGACGGAGTCTCACTTTGTCACCCTCAGTAGAGTGCTATGACATCACAGCTCACAGCAACCTCAAACTCTTGGGCTCAAGCGACTCTCCTGCCTCAGCCTGCAGAGTAGCTTGGGACTCCAGGCGCCGCCACAATATCCAGCTATTTTTTTAGAGACAGGGTCTCACTCTGGCTCCTGTTGGTCTCAAACTCCTGAGCTCAGGCAATCGGCCTACCTTGGCCTCCCAGAGTGCTGGGATTACAGGCGTGAGCCACTGCGCCTGGCCTGAATTACTGGTGTTTTAATTGTCCCTTTACCTCTGGGAGCCCTTTACAGCTGTTTTTTTCTGCCTATACATCAGTAACTATTCAACTTCATATTTAAGTAAATGTTTTTTTGTAAGCTAGGTTCTGTGGAGCAGATTTTATTATATTCTTAACTCCACCAACAATAAAGAAAGCTGGGTCAAGTGTCTCTCTCCCACCACTCCAATAAAGACACAATCTATCTGTTGGATAAGAAAATACTGACTTATGCTAACTCCCGCCATCCAACTTAGTAATCGTTTGTTCCAAAGGTCTTCCCGACGCCATGGCCAAATTAACCAAGGCTAAGCTTCTGATTAACATACAGTGCTGGAAGGAACTTTGACCCACAGAAACTTGGCGTTTGACTTGCTTCTGAGTGCAACCTGTGTCACAAGTATCTGTGCCCGTTTCAAGGGTAATAAAGGACCTGGCTGTTTGCTTATAGCAAACGGAGGTGGTGCCATGTCACAGCACCGCTTTTACCTCTGCTGTTTGCAAACTACACACCAGTTTTTGGAACTAATAGAATGAAAGGGTATATATTTCCAAACCGAAAAGCACCTAAGTTCTACCTGGCTGCATGTCAGTTGTGTAAGAAACATGAATATGACCCCAAGATCAAAGTGAGCAGACTGGAGATTGGGTGTCTGAGCAGGTGCACATCACAGGAGTCAGATATAAAGAAGAGATCTCCATATTTGAGAGTTCATCTCTTTCCTGGTATAGCAGCAGTCCCAAACTTTCTTGGCACCCGGGACAGGTATCCTGGAAGATAACTTTTGTAGGGATAAGGGGTGGAGGGAGTCAGTGATGGTTTCAGGATGGTTCAAGGGTATTACATCTCCACCTCAGATCATCAGGCATTAGAGTCTCCTAAGAAGCATGCAACCCAGATCCCTCATGCACACAGTTTATAGGAGGGTTAGTGCTCCTATGAGAATCTAATGCTGACTCAGTGCCTGTAGCTCAAGCGGCTAAGGCATCAGCCACATACACCAAAGCTGGCAGGTTCGAATCCAGCCCAGGCCTGCCAAACAATAATGACAAATACATCCAAAAAATAGCCAAGCGTTGCGGCGGGCACCTGTAGTCCCAGCTACTCAGGAGGCTGAGGCAAGAGAATCGCTTAAGCCCAGGAGTTGGAGGTTGCTGTGAGCTGTGATGCCACAGGACTCTACCCAAGGAGACAGCTTGAGGTTCTGTCTCAAAAAACAAATAATCTAATGCTGCCTTATCTGACAGGAGGTGGAGCTCAGGCGGTGATGCCAGTGATGGGGAGCAGCTGTGAATACAGATGAAGCTTCACTCCCCGCCCCACTGTGCTCACGTCTGCCTCACCTCCACTGCGTTCCTAACAGGCCACAGATAGGTACTGGTCCACAGCTTAGGGGTTGGAGACCACAGTGTTATAGGACAGATCATGCCCCCCAAATTAATAAATTGAAGTCCTAATCTCCAGTACATCACAATGTGACTGTACTTGGAGATGGGGTCCTTAAAAAAGTAATTATGGTCAAATGACGTCATTGGGTGGGCCTTACTCCGATATGACTAATGTTTTTATAAGAAGAAATTAGTGCTGGATGCAGTGGCTCATGCCTTTAATCCCAGCACTCTGGGAGGCGGAGGAGGGTGGATTGCTTGAGTTCAAGACCAGCCTGACCAAGAGCAAGACCTCATCTCTAAAAATAGGGGGGCATGTGGCCAGTGCCCATAGTCCCAGCTACTCGGGAGGCTGAGGCACAAGAATCACTTGAGCCCAAGAGTTTGAGGTTGCTGAGAGCTGTGATGCCTGGACACACTACAGAGGGTGACAATGTGAAACTGTCTCAAAAAAAAAAAGAAGAAAGAAGAAGAAATTAGTTCACAGGTAACACAGACCAGAGGATGATTGTGTGAGGGCACAGCAGGAAGGTGAGGTGGCCATCTACAAGCCAAGCAGAAGGGCTTCCAGGGAAACCAAATCTGCTGAACACTTTCATCTTGGACTTCCAGCCCCCACAAGTACCAGAAAATAAATTTCTGCTGTGGAGGCCAGCCATTTGTTATGGCAGCCAAACCAAATGAATACATTGCTTGTCTTCTCCCAGCCCCCAGCTTTATGTCCCATTTGTAGGTAACAAATGAGTGATACAGGCCACAGTGCATGATTATAGGAGATCTGCAGACAGCACTAAACAGGAGTGCACTGTGTCTACTGGTATGCTACTGTATCTACAGCTATCAAATCCACAAAAGGTGGCCAAGTCTTGATTATGCTGGTGGGCCCTCTGTTCACAATCCCCAGACTAAACCATTACAGTTTGACATTTAAAAACATCCACTGGGGTGGCACTTGTGGCTCAAAGGAGTAGGGTGCAGGCCTTGTATGCCAGAGGTGGAGGGTTCAAAACCCAGCCCTGGCCAAAAACTGCAAAAAATTAAAAAAATAAAAAATAAAAAACATCCACTATTCATGTTTTCAGCAAATATGAACTGACCACGTACTATAAGCCAGGCCCTATGCCATGTGCTGGCTATAGCAGTATTGACTAAAGTGGCTGGATGTGTCCTCTACGGCCTTGACACGTGTCCAGGAACTGAGCTAGGTGAAAAGACAAAGTCAATGCCATAACGTGGGTACAGACCAAGAGGCAGGGTCGGAATGAGACTATCACAAAACAGTGTGACACTGGCTATAATACACAGGGCAGTGGAGACTGGGGAAAAGACGATCCCATGTCCGCCTGGGCTACCCGAGGATGACGTGAGGCAAGTCCTGAAGGATGACTTACTGCTCACCCCGCGGACAGGGATGGAGGACGAGAGGGCATGTTCCGGAAAGAACAGGCAGTTCCTGTGTTCAGGGAACGAGTGAGCACAGCATCTTTGGAGAATGACAATGAGATGGGCACAGCCAGCCTGAGGTGGGCAGTGGAGTGAGACAGAACGCGATGCTGACAAGGCAGGGAACGAGGAATTCACGTTCTACTGCGCGGGGAGCCAGTGAGAATTTTAATCAGGAAGGTGACATTACCAGAACCGCACTTTAGAGAGAACAATCTGACCACAGTGCAGAGGAGGGTGAAAGGCAGCCTGACCTGTCAGGAGATGAAGGCAGGAATTAGGGAAACAGATGCAGGGATGCTTGGTGCTCAAGGCTAGGCGTGCAGGACTGGGATAGTCCTGTGGTCCAGACATAGCCATAGGTGGCACTGCCCAAGGGCTTCATGCACAGAAAGAGAAGCATACCTCTTTAACCTGGGTTCTACTCTGATCAATGAGAAAATGTGTTTCTTTTTTTTTTTTTTTTGAGACAGAGCCTCAAGCTGTTGCCCTCAGTAGTGCCGTGGCATCACAGCTCACAGCAACCTCCACCTCCTGGGCTCAAGTGATTCTCCTGCCTCCACCTCCCACGTAGCTGGGACCACAGGCACCCACCACAACGCCCAGCTATTTTTTGGTTGCAGCCGTCATTGTTCTTTGGCCGGCCCAGGCTGGATTTGAACCCACCAGCTCAGGTGTATGTGGCTAGCGCCTTAGCCCCTTGAGCCACAGGTGCGGAGCAGAGAAAACGTGTTTCTTAAGAAAAGCAATAAAAGTGAGACTCTGTCTCTAAAAAAAAAATAATAATAAAATAAAAATTAAATAAATAAATAATTTAACTTCTCTTTATTTCCCATCAAGAAACTAACCTTACTCATTCCTTTCTCAAAGCACATATGATGGTACCTCAGTTTCCTTTTATTTTCCTTAATCTGTAAAAGTTGAGTACTTCCCTCATGGGGAGGATCCCTTGAGTTAAATACAACCACTTAAGTGTAATAAATGTTAATTAAAACAGAAATAAACATGAAAGAACAAATGGGCAATTAGTGATTGTGCAATTAAGGACAGTTCTCTCTTTTATTGAATATGAGCCAGATTAAAGCAAGCACCACAGCTACATGGTGAAGGGTTCAACTACAACCTGGACTTTACCTTAGAAATGGAAAATGTAACTTCAACATTCATCCCCTCATATTAACCTGAAATTAAAAAAAAAAAATACAAAGGGTAAAAACCTGTACAACTGCCTTGGTATAAAGCTGGGTTCGATTTCCTTGGATGACTCCAGAGTTCTCACACAGCTTCCTCTCACGGGCCATGTTATTTATGCATGATCAATACTTTACTTTATAAAATGCTTTGTCTTAGGTAAAATATGTCCAAGTAGTCAAGGTTCAAGAGCACGTGGTGAGACTGACGACAGAGGGGCATGAGAGAACTTTTTGGAGAGATGAAAATCGGGGGCTGGTTGGAAGGTAGTGAGTTACCTCACTTGATCGCTCACAGTCGGTCACAGACTGAACTCCTTGTTCTGTTTTTACTCGTCTTCTCACTACGCACTTGACTAGGTTTAAAAAAAAAAAAAAAAAACAGTGAAATTTTCTGTATCTTGATTGGGGCAGAGGTTCCACGGCTGTATACATTTGTTAAAAGTCATCACTTAAAAATGTGTGACATTGGCTCTGCACCTGTGGCTCAAGCGGCTAAGGCCCCAGCCACATAACACCTGAGCTGGCGGGTTCGAATCCAGCCTGGGCCCGCCAAACAACAATGACGGCTGCAACCAAAAAATAGCCGGGCATTGTGGTGGGCGCCTGTAGTCCCAGCTACTTGGGAGGGTGAGGCAAGAAAATCACTTGAGCCCAGGAGTTGGAGGTTGCTGTGAGCGGTGATGCTACAGCACACGACAACTTGAGGCTCTGTCTCAAAAACAAACAAACAAACAAAAATGTGTGACCATCAGGCGGCGCCTGTGGCTCAAAGGAGTAGGGCTCCGGTCCCATATGCTGGAGAAGGCGAGATTCAAACCCAGCCCCGGCCAAAAAAAAAACTGCAAAAAAAAAAAGTGTGTGACATTTGGCCAGGCATGGGCGGCTCATGCCTGTCATCCTAGCACTCTGGAAGGCTGAGGTGAGCTCAGCTCATTGAGCTCAGGAGTTCAAAACCAGCCTGAGCAAGTGACCCCTATTACTCCTAAAAATAGAAAAACTGATGCAGGAGGATCACTTGAGCCCTTGTGTTTGAGGTTGCTGTGAGCTATGATGACACAGTGGGACTCTACCAAGGGAGACAGAGTAAGACTCTGTCCACCCCCCAAAAAAAACCCCATAAAACATATGATATTTATTATATGTAAATTATACTTCAAAAAAGACTGAAAGGAAGGAAGATGAAAGAAAAAGAGATTCTAGGAGAAATGGGTGTCCATATTCCAAACAGAAGGGAAAAACAGATCGCCAGGAAAGAACGTAACTTCAAACTTTTAATTTCCAAAATTATCCTCTCTTTGAATGGAAGAACTTGGCTAGGAATGCAAAAAGGTTTCCTATGCAAGAAACATTTGACAAAGTCAGATGTCTTCACCCTCATTATCCTATGGCTAAAGAACAGCCCTTTTCCACCCTTGGGTTCACAGCACGAGCTGCCCTCTTGTGGTTTTGATGTATTTCCTGAGCACAAAAGTGGGCAGTTATCAAGCTGCGTAGGTAGCAAGCTCAGCCTGCCCACAAATATTTATCCAAGTAACACAGAGTGAGTGAATCAACCTGCTTCCACGGGAGGGGGTCTACAGATCAGTACGGGACTTAGGTCACAGTTTTAAATAACTAAGAAAAGAGGGTTGCCACAAAATACATATGCTTTGAGGCTGACCTATTCCAAAGACGATTTCCTCTCAACTTAAATTGCAGCTTAATTTTAATGTACTCTAGTACAAATTTTCACTTTTGCAGTACAGACTCAGCATATCTCAAGCATGTCTCAAACCAGCCCGGTGCAAAGAAAGCAGGACTCCATGTTCCAGTTCTACCGTCTGTGAATATATATAGTCAATGTTCTCAAGATATCCTTGTACAAAAAAAAAAAAAAAAAAAAGGCAATGAAATCAACCAAAGAGGGAAGGAGAGAAAAGAAGGAAGTAGACAAAAAGGAAAGAAATAAGAGAGGGAGGATCAAATAGCATATTTCTTCAAAAAGTGAACTAAAAACAGAACGAGCACTGACTCACAAAATGGCAAAGCTTTCGCTTTAGAAAGCACTCCGTCTTCATATAAGACCTATTTTAAAAGAAAAATACAGATTTTTTTTTTTAAGATAATAATATAGATGGAAACAAAAGCTGTATTTCACCTGTTGAGATACAAAAATTCTACTAGTCCAGATGCTGTAGTATCCGGCTGGACTAAAGTAACTTGCACCTGGGTTAGCTCATTCCTGAGAAATGGCTGCTGAATCCAGACTCAGCGTAGCAGGTCCCTCTCGTTTTTAATCCAGTCACGTCCCTTCCCTTCTCAAACCCCTCCAATGGCTTCTCCTCATTTATTTTAGAATAAAATCCAAAGAGTTCCCCTCTTATGAGCCTGTGTGACATGGCTTGTCTCTTCTTTGTTCCTGCCTCTCTCCAAGAGCCTCACAATTCTAGCTCCACCATGGCCTTCTGGCAGTTCCTTCAACATGCCGGCTCATTTCCTCTTCCTGGCCTTAGCATTCACTGTTGACCCCACCTGGAACTGCCATGCCCACCTTTCACCCTGCCCCCTTCTTCTGCTCTCTGCCACCAGCTGTCTCCCTGACTGGATTTAGGTTTTGCTCAAAATGTCATCTCCTCCAAGAAGTCTTCACTGTCGGTTCATGGAAAAGAATCCTCCAATCACCAGCTTTCTGTTTTCCTTTTTCTTCCCTAGCTTTATTTTACTACTCTGCACATATTATTAACAGAAATTGCATTACATATTTTTTATTATTTTTTAGGATCTGTCTGCCCTACTGAAACCCGAGCTCCAGAAGAAGAAATTTTCTTGGCTCGGCGCTCATAGCTCAGTGGGTAGGGCACCAGCCACATACACTGGGGCTGGCAGGTTCGAAACTGACCAAGGCCTGCTAAACAGCAATGACAACAACAACAACAAAAAAAATAGCTGGGCACTGTGGCGGGCGCCTGTAGTCCCAGCTACATGGGAGGCTGAGGCAAGAAAATTGCTTAAGCCCAAGAGTTGGAGGTTGCTGTGAGCTGTGATGCCACACAACTCTACCCAGGGTGACACAGTGAAACTCTGTCTCAAAAAAAAAAAAAAAAAAAAAAAGAAGAAACTTTCTCCAAGGTACCCCCACTCCTAAAGCGGAGCCCAGCAGTAGACAATATTTAAGAAATAAAACACCCCTGCTGGAGAGATAAGCCCTTACTCAAACCTGTTCTAACCCTACCACTATAAACAAGTCCTTCCAGCATCTACCTCAGGTCCCTCCTGTTGCAATAAAACCCCATGGCCTTTACTTCAATCCCAGAGTGATGGACACCACACCCAGAGTTGACCCACACCCTCTACTAAGGCATTCTTTCAGATCACAGACTTTTGAAGGTAAAATAGGCCTGAGTTGTAACCTACTCTAACCCTTTTGTTCTGAAGCTCAGTACTCAGGTGCTGAAAGGTTTCCAGGTGCAGAGTGCCTTATTCATCTGTGTAACCCCAGGCCTCTACAAAGGATGAGCTCAGCAGAAGTGCACCCCAGGCACCATTGCCCTCAATCCACTCTCAGTGCTCATTCACTGAACTGCGTGCACTTTCTCTCATTACCATCCCAGCCATGACTCCCCATCCGAGAGCCCAGTCAGTTGAGTCATGTGTCATTACTTCCTGGCCTCTCTCCTTTTCAAGTGCAGTCTGACAACACACCACGCACAACAGTGAATCTGAGGTCTGCTTTGATTCTAACGTCATTCAAATAGCCCAGCATGGAAAACAGGTAAGGAAAAAGTGGGTATGCAAAGCAAACTTAAAAAGAAATTTAAGACAAAAAGCGCTTAACTCCATGATGGCGCCTGTGGCTTAGTAAGTATGGCGCTGGCCCCATATACCAAAGGTGGCAGGTTCAAACCCAGCCCCGGCCAAACTGCAACAAACAGTAGCCAGGCGTGTGGGCACCTGTAGTCCCAGCTACTCGGGAGGCTGAGGCAAGAGAATCACCTAAGCCCAGGAGTTGGAGGTTGCTGTGAGCTGTGTACAGCCCTCTACTGAGAGGACAAAGTGAGACTCTGTCTCTTAAAAAAATAAAAAAACTTTATATATGTTATCTCATCTAATTCTCCCAAGACATGCACGTCACCTATGTGAGAGAGACTACAATTCCAAAAACCCAAGTATTTTTTAGAAACAATCAGCAAAATCTGATTCTCTAGTCACTCACGAGACCCTCTACAGACTTCACTTCTCTCAGTATGTGGAAGTATCCACACGCTTTGCTGAAGAGACAGTGACGTGTCTGATGGCGGAATGCTGTCCAGGACCAGTGGTGGTAAGCAACACTGGGTATGTGCGACATACTATCTTTCTGAATTTTGAAATATTTTTGGATTCTAAAACACATCTGACACAAAGGGTTTCAGGCAAGGATGTCTCCAATTTACATTAATGCAGAGAAGTAACTTATCCATGTCGCAGACTAACAAGTGGCAGAGCCAGGACTGGAATCGGAGGGTCTAACTCTGCAGCCCATGCCTGTGGCCACCACAGCATATGGCCTCTCTGATCGTTGACAGGGTGTGACCTGAAAAATCAATGATTGCTTCAACTGTGTTCCTGATATGTCTCTGAGAAACAGGATCCAGCAAGGTGAATAGCTGGGGTGGCCTTGTGTTGTCACCTAAAGAAGACCGATTTGGACTAGCAATGACCCCAGCTGAGTACAGTAACCCAGGTATAGAAACCGCACCACGGCGCACTTGCTAAATGTCATGGCCCATGTCTGGGAAGATTTTGAGGCTTTGGGAATCAAGTCACTTCCCTGAGCCTCTCCCCAGGAGCCTTTGGGAAACATCAGGGCAGGCAGGCTAGGGATCTGGAGTAATCTTTCCACATTCTTTTTTTTTTTTTTTTTAATTGTTTGGTATTTATTGAGAGTTCCACATTCTTTTTTAAATTACACTATGCTCAGCTCTGCACCAGTAGCTCAGTGGTTAAGGTGCCAGCCACATACACTGAGGCTGGTGAGTTCAAACCCAGCCCCGGCCTGCTAAACAACGATAACTGCAACAAAAAAATAGCCGGGCGTTGTGGTGGGCACCTGTAGTCTGAGCTACTTGGGAGGCTGAGGCAAAAGAATCGCTTAAGCCCAAGAGTTTGAGGTTGCTGTGAGCTGTTACACGACAGCACTCTACCAGAGTGACACAGTAAGACTCTGTCTCAAAAAAAAAATTTACACTATGCGGTGAGATAGAAGAGCTAAGGTCAGAAAGTGAGGTGAGTGTGTGCGTGGGGAGCAGGGCACACATGAGTGTATGCTCATTCACAACTGATCTTTCTCTCATGCCCAGAAAGCAGGACATCTGGAAGTTGTGTTTTAGCTTTTTTTCTACCCCCTAAATTAATTATTTGTAGAAATAAAAGTGCTGGCTGGGCACCTATAGCTCAGTGGTTAGAGCACAGGCCCCATGCTCCAGGGGTGGCAGGTTTGAACTCGGCCACGGCCTGCTAAACAAAAAAAACAAACACATAACAAAAGAAGAGAAGCTGGTTCATTTGGGTTAGGCATGTTCTTACTTCACCACGTCCTGGGGATTGCCTCCATGCTCCAGATTTCAGTGCAAGTGCCAGTTCCTCAGAGAAGCCACACCCCACACCCCAGGTTGGATATTTCTCCTCTTCATTCTTACTCATTCTTGCTGTAAGCTTTCCCTATGGCATTCAGTGTGGGTTATAATTAAGTTCTTGTGGCTTTCTTTGTTCACTGTCTGGCTGTCCCCACCAAACTATAACCTCCATGAGGACAAGACTTGTCCATTTGGTCACCTGTGTCCCTAGCAGGAAGCCTAGCCCTTGACACATCCTAGTAGCTCAATTAAGTATTCATTAAAAATGAATGAGTGAGTTTAGAATCTCACAATTAAAAAAACTGGGGCTGGCCAGAACTGCCCCAACAGACGTGCTCCAGGCCTTCTCCCACCTCTGAATTATGAAATCGCTATTGCCTGGGTAACCCCTATTTGGCAATTGATTATATGCCACCCAGTGACCTGTTATCTGTTATCCCTAAAGTTTGGGGTTGTTGCTTAACTTTATTATTCTTATTTAACTTTTACCTTAGTTAGATCTTATCTTCCTGACCAGATTATAAACATGCTGGGTATAAATTATACTGTCTTGAATTTCTGAAAGCTCTCATAGTGGTGTGGGGGTTTTTTTTTTGTTGTTGTTATTTTACACATAACCTTTTTATGCTATTGCTTCATTTAGTGTTCAAAACAGGTATTGTTATCCTTGTTTTTTGCAGATGGTGAAACGGAGGCTCAGAGAACTTAAGTGACTCACAGTTCATACGAGTTGGGGTTTGAATTCAGAAGGGCTCCTGCTCTTCCCTTCAGATAGACACATCTCATCAACGCAGGTTCAAAAATCATTTTTCCTCTCTGTGAACTTGTGGTTTTTCGTCTGTTTTGTCTTTTTTTTTTTTTTTTTTTTTAATTGTTAACTCATAGCTGTGTACATTAGTGCAATCAAGGGGTACAACGTGCTGGTTTCATATACAATCTGAAATATTCTCATCAGGGTGGCGCCTGTGGCTCAGTGAGTAGGGTGCCGGCCCCATATGCCGAGGGTGGTGGGTTCAAACCCAGCCCTGGCCGAACTGCAACAAAAAAATAGCCAGGCGTTGTGGCAGGTGCCTGTAGTCCCAGCTACTCAGGAGGCTGAGGCAAGAAAATCACTTAAGCCCAGGAGCTGGAGGTTGCTGTGAGCTGTGTGATGCCACGGCCCCTACCAAAGGGCCATAAAATGAGACTCTGTCTCTAAAAAAAAAAAAAAAAGAAAGAAAAGAAATAATCTCATCAAACTGTTCGACGTAGGCTTCATGGCATTTTCTTAGTTATTGTATGTAGACATTTGTATTCTACCTTTAGTAAGTTTCGCCTGTACCCATTCTAAGATGCACCGTAGGTATGTACCCACCCATTACCCTCCCTCATCTGTTTTGTCTTTTGCTGTATTTTATTTTATTTTTTTATTTTATATTTTAGAGGGCTGTGGCATCACTGCTCTTCGCAACCTCGAACTCTTAGGCTCAAGCAATTCTCTTGCCTCAGCCTCCCGAGTAGCTGGGACTACAGGTGCCGGACACAATCCCCAGCTATTTTTCACTCTTGCTCAGGCTGGTCCTGAACCTCTGATTCAGGCAAATCTACCTGCCTCAGCCTCCCAGAGTGCTAGGATTACAATCTGTATTCTATGATTTATAATATGTAGACATTCATTTACGTGATCATTTATTCTAAGAAATATTTAAGGCACTTCTATTATGTGACACACACCATATAGGTCATCTTGGCGAGCAGAGCAGACCCAGCCTTTATTATACCCACATGACATGGTTTGATACGCTACTATTACGGAGATACCATGCTTCTCTCAGTAATGGCTTTTTCTTTAGACAAGTGAGTTTCAACCAGTGTCCCATGAGAGAATCTTAGGTGTGCTGTGAAAAATTTTAAAGATCATTCAGTAAATTTCATTTTTGAAAGAAGTTCAAAGCACAGTGGGTATAATCTTTTTTTCGCATTTTTTTTTTTTTTTTGATCAACATAATTTAAATGTGACACAGAAGTTTAACTACAGGTTCAAGTGCACCGCAAGATAAACAGTTGACAAACACTGCTGTAGAGGCTACTAAATCAAATTAGAATGTACGTTCTGGGAAGGTAGGGCCTTTGCCTCTCTGCATCTGGCAGAAAGAAAGAAAGAGCCTAATAAATATTTTTCAAGCCAGTCTAACATGAAATCAGATTGTGTTTCTTAAAATGGGTAGCCCATAATGTGGGCGATATTTCTATAATAACAAGCCACGTTACGAGAATATGCAAAGTATCACTTCAGAAGCTACACAGACAAGCTGCGTTTTTCTCCCTAAATTCCAAAGTGCAGAATAATGTCAAATGAGAGAGTCTGAAGCAAACACACAGATTTTATCTTAATTTTTAAAAAATAAAACTGCTAAGGAGGAAAAAAACTGTGGTGTTTACATATAAAATACAGATCCTATCTTTGCTCCTATGGGTGATCAACACCAGGGTAGAGAAAAATCTCGATTCAGCAAAGTTCTTTTGAGTTGCGTGAAATACCCTCTCTGCCATCCTTGAAGGCCCTGCCCAAACCAGGAAGACTTTTGTGGCACCAAAGTAGGATTATTGTTGTTTTTGCTAAGTCAGTCACTTTATTATAGAGTAGAAAAAAACACTTGTTCCTGATTTCTCAATTTTCTGATTCTTACTGCCAGCACCAAATACGTCCCAACCTTGATTCTCAAGCACAACAAACCACAAATGAAAGAGCTAACTCAGTGTTCCTTCCAATCTATAGCAGTTTCTAGTGTTTACCTTTTTTTTCTGTTTTGGTCAAATTACTGGATAGCTGTTAGACAGATTAGCAAGTAAGCCTGTGAATCATTCACCCATAACCATGCACTCACTTTCACATCACCCCCTTCTCATTTTTCCATCCCAATCTTTGTAGAGGCACAACATTTAAACACCAGCCCAGTGAGCTGAAACACTGTTGTCAAAACACAGCCTAACTATCCGGTGTTCTCACAGTTGTCCAGGAATTTCCTAACATGGCCAGGGTCGCTGACAGTTAAAGGGCTCACCTGCAAAATCTGAATCCACTCCATGAGAAGTGCAGAAAAACCTCCAAATGCTTTCAGCACTCACTGGAGTCCGACGTTAAAACACAAGAGCATGGAGATTCTCAGTTGCGGCTGTCTCCACTTTCCCAAGGCGCAGGTATTTCAGACGAGCGGGAATGTGTATGGCCCAGCACTTTCTTTCCACTCTCAGACGACCCAAAGAATTCAAAGCATACTCGCCAGGTTAATTTAAAAAGAAAAAAATTCCAATGGGAGCTCACAATACAGGAATTCCTCAGATTGAATGACAATGCCCTGGCCTCCCCCTCTCCTCCTAATGTTGGCGTCTGGTCACTGGGAGCCTGAGCAGCCACTAGATGACCTCCTCTGCCACCCTCCCTGCCTTCTCGTGAACCTGATGTTTTCATATATTCTCCATGTCCTCTTTGCTAACCACCAAGATCAAAAATTGTTGCCATTTTCCTTTCTCTCATTATCTGTAGAGACAGAGTCTCACTTTATCACCCTCGGTAGAGTGCCATGGCGTCGCACAGCTCACAGCAACCTCCAACTCCAATTCAGGGGTCCTCAAACTACGTAGGCCACATGCAGCGGTGTGATTGTATTTGTTCCCGTTTTGGGTTTTTTTTTACTTCAAAATAAGATATGTGCGGTGTGCATAGGAATTTGTTCATAGTTTTGTTTTTTTTTTAAACTATAATCCGGCCCTCCAACGGTCTGAGGGACAGTGAACTGGGCCCCTGTTTAAAAAGTCTGAGGACCCCTGGAGGCGATTCTCTTGTCTCAGCCTCCCGAGTAGCTGGGACTACAGGCGCCTGCTACAATGCCTGGCTATTTTTTGGTTGCGGTTTGGCTGGGGCTGGGTTTGAACCCGCCTCCCTCGGTGTATGGGGCCGGCACCCTACCCACTGAGTCACAGGCACTGCCCTATTTGTCACATTTTTTAGCACTGTGTTAAACAAGACCATGCGTCTAATTTTATTCCTCCCCACCACCAAGGAAGGTAGGAACTGTTAAACCCATTTTCAGTGAAAGAAACTGAAGCCTAGAGAAAACTGTCCTGTTAAAAAGCTTCTATGAGATAGGCTGGGACTTAAATCTTGGTCTTTACAGAATAATCTCATTCTTAAAGTAAGAGATCCTTCCTCAAGGAGGTCAGAAATCTCTGCCCTTTCTAGCCCGGCATTGTGGCGGGCACCTTTAGTCCCAGCTACTCAGGAGGCTAAGGCAGGAGTTTGAGGCTGCTGTGAGCTAGGCTGATGCCATGGCACTCTAGCCTGGGCAACAGAGCAAGACTTTGTCTCAAAAAAAGAAAAAAAAAAAAAAAGGAAAGAAAGAAATCTCTGCCCTTCGTTCATTGATTTACTCATTCATCCAGGCAAGCAGTCAACATTAATTCACGGTCTTCTCAATGACTTGAAAGTTGTTTCTTCCACTCTAAATTTTATATTTTAACATTTCTCAAATAACTTATGTGTATGATTACTCATTTTAAAAGCTATCAGTAAATCAACTGCATTTTTACAATCAGCACAATAAAATCACAATCCAGGGAACAAAACCCATTGAGAGATAATCAGCAAAATCCACTAGATTTAAAGATATGCAAAGTCAGTAGAAAGAGACCACCTGGTCTGTCTGGCTCCAAGACAGCAGGAGGGGTGACTAATTAGACTGTAGGATTAAAATGATCAAAGAAAAAGGTGGTTATCAGGAGGAGGCGTGGTCCTCCGTTAGAAGCCTAGGAAACCGAGGACAAGTACAAGTTGATGGTGCCCACTGGAGCACAGACCAGAAGGGGGGCTTCAGAAGGTTTCCGGACCCAAAGACAGGACCATTCTACTGTGAAACAGACTGCGGTCGCATCAGTCTAAGGAGGCAGGCGTCATTAAATTCCGGACCCCTTCTGCTTCCCAGTTCCAATCCCTGCTCCCCTAGAAGTCTTCCTAACAGGACACGACCCCCTCCCCCACTCACCTACCCCAGGCTGCCTGGAGGGAAAGAATGTACTCATTTTCTGAAAGTAACCTTACTTACTTTCTTTCTTTCTTTCTTTCTTTTTTTTTTTTAATGCTTATTAAGGGACAGGAACCTGTAATCCTAGCACCCTGGGAGGCTGACGCGGGTGGATTGCGGGAGGTCAGGAGTTGGAGACCAGCCTGACCAAGAGCTAGACCTTGTCTCTAAAAACTAGGTGGGCATTGTGGTGGGTGCCTGTAGTCCCAGTTACTTGGGAGGCTGAGGCAAGAGGATCACTTGAGCCCAGGAGTTGGAGGTTGCTGTGAGCTACGATGCTACAGCACTCTCCAGCGGGTGACAAAAGTGAGACTCTGTCTCAAAAATAAATAAATAAAATGTGTATTGATTTTTTTTTTTTTTTTTAATTTATTTTTTTGTAGAGACAGAGTCTCACTTTATGGCCCTTGGTAGAGTGCCGTGGCATCACACAGCTCACCAGCAACCTCCAGCTCCTGGGCTTAAGCGATTCTCTTGCCTCAGCCTCCTGAGTAGCTGGGACTACAGGCGCCCACCACAACGCCTGGCTATTTTTTTGTTGCAGTTTGGCCGGGGCTGGGTTTGAACCCACCACCCTCAGCATATGGGGCTGGCGCCCTACTCACTGAGCCACAGGCGCCACCGTTATTTATTTTTTTAATCTCCATTTAATATGAGAGTACATACCATTAGGTTACACTATTTGCATTTGCAGGTGAAGTCAGAGTTTTGTCACTTCACTCAGGAAGTGGGCCACACATCTGTGCACTGTACCCAGTAACCGTATTTTCAATGTTAAGCAACATGGATGCAGAGTATGCTCCAAGCCAATGCCATGCTAGACGTTCTCCCTGATTTTTTGCTCCTGGGTCCTTACATGGCAGTTCTCATTCTCGTGTTGACCTTCAAGGCACCCTTCCTCTGAAAGGGTGGGGACCCTCCACTCCAGCAGTATTTAAATATCACATTCCCACAGGACTGGTGGCTCACACCTGTAATCCTAGCACTCTGGGAGGCCCAGGGTTGAGCTCAGGAATTCCAGACCAGCCTGAGCCAGAGACCCCTGTTCCTACTGAAAATAGGAAAACCAGCCAGGCATTGCCACAGATGCATGTAGTCCCAGCTACTCAGGAGGCTGAGGCAAGAGGATTGTGTAAGCTCAGGAATTTGAGGTTGCTGTGAGCTACGATGATGACACAGCCACTCTACCCAGGGCACAGAGTCTCTGTCTCAAAAAACAAAAAAAGAAACGTGTTATGAGCCAGGCTCACACCAGGACACTCCAGCTTGGGCAACAGAGTGAGACGCTGTCTCTTAAAAAATAAAATAAAATCAAGATTCCTGGGCCTTGCTCTGTATCTTCTGCGTCAGCACCTCCAAAGAAGAGGTTTTGAAATTTCTCCTTCTAGACAGTACCCCAGCAATTCTAATCACTAAGCAAGTTTGCCCACCACAGTTCTCTGCCAATTCATTCAGCCAGCCTATTGTGGCTGTGGGCCTGCTGAAAGGCAGCATATCCCAGGGGGAGTGATACACCAAAGATTCAGGGTTTTGAAAAATGCTTTGAGGAATAACACTTCAACAGCTCTTAGTATCAAATCAAAGACCCTTTTTGCTCAATCTTCTTCCCCAGACCCTACCAAATGAAGTCACAGAAACTTAAATCCTGCCCCACTGAAATCCCACCTGACGTAATCGTCAGAAGATCAGCTAAGGTTACACTGCCTGAGCTAATGCTAATGTAAAATGCTCACAAGACCCGCAGCCCAGTGCCTTGTGCATATATATAGGCACTTAGTTCTTTTTTCAACAGCCTGGACTGGCTTTTCCAGGCCGAAGCCTCCAGACATTTTCATGTGCACAGTACCTTGTTTCTTACAGGTGACGCCACGTACATATACAAGTAGCTTGCCCATGAAATGTTTCCTTTCTATTATGTTTATGACTGCTACTCTCTAGAAGCTAAATAAAGCTTGTTTCACTAGCAATATAAATATAGGGCTTCTCAGAAGCCATATTATTCTTGGAAGAGACGACAACCATGAGGTTGTCTAAGGGGTGAGAGTCACATTTGGAAGTTGATGTTCCTAATGCCATAGGGAGGTCAAGGCATGTGGATTGCTTGAGCTCAGGAGTTTGAGACCAGTCTGAGCAAGAGCAAGATCCCATCTCTGAAACTAACCAGGCATTGTGGCGCCTGTAGTCCCAGCTATCAGGAGGCTGAGGCAAGAGGATCATTTGAGTCCAGGAGTCTGAGGTTGCTGTGAGCTATGACACCGTGGCCTTTTACCCAGGGGTAACAGAGTGAACTCTATCTCAAAAAAAACCCAACTTTGGGCGGTGCCCGTAGCTCAGTGGGTAGGGCGCCGGCCACATGCACCAGGCCTAGTGGGTTTGAACCCAGCCCAGTCTGCTTTTAAAAAAAAAAAAAAAAAAGCTGGGCGTTGTGGCAGGTCCCTGTAGTCCCAGTAACTTGGGAAGCTGAGGCAAGAGAATCACTTAAGTCCAAGAGTTAAGGTTGCTGTGAGTTGTGACGCCATAGCCCTCTACCAAGAGCAACAAAGTGAAACTCTTGTCTAAGGAAAAAAAACAACTTTGTACTTATGCTATAATTATCCTGTGATATGACCTATAAGCCAAATTCTTAGAATCATGCCCTGAGAAATACCTTGGATATCAACTAGTTGATCTAGATAAAAAGAGAGATTCAGAGAGACAGGCGATTTTCCCAAGGTCACACAATAGGTCAGTGGTCAGCTGGGTGCCCCAAGCCGATCACCAAATACCTGGTGATTCCCAGAGAGGGTGGTGTCCTCTAAGCAGATCTTGGGTTTCCTCCCCCATGTGCTAAGCTGCCATAAATTCTGCTCCTTGAAGACTTGTCTCATGCAGAAAAAAACACCCCTCCCTGTGTCACCAAGGCTACTTCTTGAAATTAAAACTAAAGATCAACAGAACTGCTAATGGCACACAACAGCAATTGCCCGATGTACAAGAAAATTACAAAAAATACCAGGTGTAGAGGTCACCCCTTCTCTGGTCCACAAATAGACCACAGTTCCCACAGTGCAGTGAGGCAGGACCATTGCCTGTGCTCTGGCTGATGGATGGAGAGGAAATGGAGTGTGTTCTCACAACGTGATGTGCACCTTGCTCATAAAAATGTACCACACACTCTCCTCTGGCTAACTGGGATGGTGATGCCCAGGCAACCTGGGACATCATGGGTTGGAAAAGGCAGTGCAGCCCGTTCAGATCTCCAGATGAGTTTATGGAGGTGAGCAGACCCCCAACCAGCACATACACAAACACACCCCCAGAAATACTTCTTAAGCAAGAAATACATTTCCATTGGATAAACCACTGATATTTTGGAGGCCCTTTATGTTACTGCCACCGAGCCTGTCCTAATGAATACACAGGGACTCTCTGAAGATTAGCAACGTGTGGCTTTAAAGGAAATAAACACATCTGTTGGCCTAGCATCAAACATAAAGCAACTGGAGGAAATCAACAGAATTTGGGTAAGGGTAAAACATACTAAACCAGGCTGGGCATGGTGGCCCATACCTGTGACCCTAGCACTCCTGGAGGCCGAAGCAGGCGGATCCCTGGAGCTTAGAAGTTCAAGACCAGGCTGAGCAAGAGCAAGACCCTGTCTCTACTAAAAACAGAAAAACTAGCTGGGCATTGTGGCGCCTGTGTTTACTTGAACCCATGAGTTTCACATTGCTGTGAGCTATGAAGCCATGGCACTCTAGCCTAAGCAACAGAGCAAGACTCTTGTCTCAAAGAAAGAGAAAAATTCAGTTCCTTCCAGAATGCAAGAAAATTTTTAGAAGAGCTCCCGATTTTTAAGTTACTTTTTTTGAAAAATGGAATGCTGCTCAGAGCCCATTAATAGGGCAGCGAGTAAGGGACCAACCACATACACCAAGGCTGGTAGGTTAGAAGCCGGCCCTGGCCTTCTAAACAGCAATGACAACTGCAACCCAAAAATAGCCAGGCACTGTGGTAGGCGCCTGTAGTCCCAGTTACTTGGGAGGCTAAGGCAGGAGAATCACTTGAGCCCAAGAGTATGAGGTTGCTGTGAGCTGTGATGCCACAGCACTCTACCCAGGGCGACATAGTGAGACTCTGTCTCAAAAAAAAGAAAGAAAAATGGAATGCCTTTCTCAAGGAAAGAAATTTAGAAATGATTTTCAGGGCGGCAGGCCCTACTGAAAAATCTTTTTTTGCCCAAATATAATAGAAATCATTCCAAAAGTAACACCAGTTTTTTGGTCCTCCGAGTCCTGAGGGTCCTCTGTAAGGAGAAAGAGTTCAGGCGGGGAGTGAAAAGAGCTTCTTCTAAGCAAGGGCCCCGGGACCAAAGGCCTGGAAGGAGCAGGCTGAGTAGTGCAAGTGGGGAGAGGACAGGGGCTGAGCATAAAATCAGCATAAAAATTGCTTTGTCCACAGAAGTGAGTCTTCATTCTATACTTTCCCAAGAGAGGCAGAGAGTTCAGCTAAGCTTCCACAGTGTTTCTGATTTGATCCCAGACAGCATTTTCATTAATGAGCTGTGAAGTTACTTTCTCATTCACCCTGAACTCCCCCAGTGATGGTAAGCAGTACTCAGCACGCTACTTGATACTACAGGGCAGTGTGGTTAAGAGCAGTGGTGCCTCAAAGGCACCAACACACCTTAGCCAGCAGCCTTGATGCACCTGCTGGGCTGGACAGTAACCTTTTGGTTGCTGGGAAAGGGGACAGGGAAGGTGGTAGCTGCAGCTCTCCACCTAGAGCAGCGGTTCTCAACCTGTGGGTCGCGACCCACAGGAAAGGGCCATGGCATTAGGAAGGTTGAGAACCACTGACCTAGAGGGTACAGAAAGACTTGAACTTTCTAGCCTTTTTTTTTTTCCAAAGAGATGGTCTCCCACTGTTGCCTAGCCTTGAACTCCTGGGCTCAAATGATCTCCTAAATCAGTCTCCCAAGTAGCTGGGACTACAGGCGCACAAACCTGGGTAATTCTTAATATTTTTTGTAGAGTCAGGGTCTTGGCTATGCCACCAAAGCCAGTCTCAAACTTCTGGGTTCAAGTGATCCTCCTGCTTCAGTCTCCCCAAAGTGCTGAGATTTCCAGCATAAGCCACTGCACCCAGCCTGACTTGAACATTTTAACAGCCAGCGCTGCTGTACCAATGCATACAACTAGCAGCCCTGGGGAAAAGTGCAAGCTTTGGAGACAGACCTGTGCTCAGATCTTAATTCTGTTACCTGTGGAACCTTGGGTAATTTCTTGCTCATATTTCTTGAGCCTTAGTTTCTCAGTAAATGCTACTCTCCTTAACTCCCTCTCCAGCTCACACCTATTCAGAGCAAGCCCAAAGCACAGGAATTGGGGGGGAAAGTTAGTAATAAATAAGGACATACAATTAAAAAAAAAAAAGAGGAGTGAAGGAGAAGCAAGAGAAAGAGAAAAAGAGCAACTTGGGCTTGGTGCCTGTAGCTCAGCGACTAGGGCACCAGCCACATACACCAGAGCTGGTGGGTTCGAATCCAGCCCGGGCCTGCCAAACAACAGTGACAACTACAACCAAAAAATGACTGGGCGCTGTGGAGGGCGCCTGTAGTCCCAGCTACTTGGGAGACTGAGGCAAGAGAATCGCTTAAGCCCAAGAGTTTGAGGTTGCTGTGAGCTGGGATGCAACAGCCCTCTACGGTGGCAGGTTCAAACCTGGCCCTGCCGAAACTGCAATGAAAAAATTGCTGGGCACTGTGGTGGGCGCCTATAGTCCCAACTACTTGGGAGGCTGAGGCAAGAGAATCGCCTAAGCCCAGGAGTTGGAGGTTGCTGTGAGCTGTCTCACGCCACAGCACTCTACCCAGAGCGATAAAGTGAGACTCTGTCTCTAGGGAAAAAAAAAAATTGGAAGAATTTACTAAGAAAGAATTGGAATTTCCATTTCTGCCAAACATTATAACATTTTATTAGGCATTTTTTTGATTTAAATCTTCACTTGCTAAAGGCTAAAAGGTGGGTCAAATGACCCTTTGCCCCAAAGCTGGCATAACAACTAAACGTCAGTGTTTAGAATATTTTTCATTTAAATAATGAGAAAGAATGAGGATGACTGCCCAAAGTTGGAAGAATCTGAATTGTGCAAGAGGTCTTCAGTCTGCAGCCTCTCTGCAGGTATTGGGGATTCTTACAGTTGATATTTAAAATATTCTATTAAACGGGGGCAGCACCTGTGGCTCAGTGAGTAGGGCGCCAGCCCCATATACCAAGGGTGGTGGGATCAAACCCGGCCCTGGCCAAACTTCAATGAAAAAAAAATAGCTGGGCATTGTGGTGGGCACCTATAGTCCCAGCTACTTGGGAGGCTGAGGCAAGAGAATCACCTAAGCCCAGGAACTAGAGGTTGCAGTGAGCTGTGTGAGGCCACGGCACCCTACCGCGGGCAATAAAGTGAGTTTCTGTCTCTACCCAAAAAAAAAAAAAAAAAAAAAAAATTCTATTAAGAATATAAGCAACTCGGCTCGGCACCCGTACCACAGTGGTTACGGCGCCAGCCACATACACCAAGGGTGGTGGGTTCGAACCCAGCCCAGGTCAGCTAAACCACTGCAACCAAAAATTAGCTGGGCATTGTGGTGGGAGCCTGTAGTCCCAGCTGCCCAAGGGTTGGAGGTTGCTGTGAGCTGTGACATCACAGCACTCTACCCAGGGTGACACAGTAAGACTCTGTTTCAAAAAAAAAAAAAAGAGTGTAAGAAATTCCTTTTAATGGTTTTATATAGAATAGAATTTTGCTGTTTCTGAAATTGCCTGGACAAAGCTAGTACCATGAAAGGGAACATGCTTTCTAGTAAAGAGATGAAGTTTAGTTATATTTTTTTCTAAGAAATGAAGACTTATTTGCTTGATTCCAGAGAACCTCAGGGGACACACTGCTGAGACAAACCGAGAAGAGAAGAATTTCTAGATTCTAAAAATAACTCAAGGGAATGACTTTGTAGACAGACAAACCTGAGTTCTACAGGTGCACTTTAAAGTTTCGTGAGTAATCACAAGATAAAAAATGACAGAAGGGGAGGAAAAAAGGGCAAAGGAATTGCTAAAATATTGCAAATAGCAAAACTAGAAGAAGAACAAAAAAAAAAAGAAGAAGAAGAAAAGGTTACAAAGGTCATTACTCGATCATTTTCCTGAATCACGGAAGCTGCTGAGGACCTCAGAGCAATGGTTTTCAACTGGGAATCACTTGGGACACCATGAAGTTAACTGGCAATGCCTGGAGACATTTGGGGGGGCAGGGTGCTACCAGCATCTGGTAGGAAGAGGTCAGGGATGCTGCTAAACATTCTGTAGTGCGGCCAGGTGTGGTGGCTCCTGCCTGTCATCCTAGCGCTCTGCGAGGCCAAGGCAGGCAGACTGCCTGAGCTCAAGAATTCGAGACCAGCCTGAGCAAGAGGCAGACCCCACCTCTACTAAAAATAAAAAAATTAGCTGGACATAGTGGCAGGCACCTTAGTCTCAGTTACTCAGAGGCTGAGGCAAGAGGTCACCTGAGCCCAAGAGTTTAAAATTGCTGTGAGCTATGATGCCACAACACCCTACCCAGGGTGACAGAATGAGACTCTGTCTCAAATAAATAAATAAGTCAATAAGTAAATAAATAAATATTCTATAATGCACAGGACACCCCCTACACAGAGCAATCCAAAATATCAGACGAGATCGGGCGCGTTCAGGGTGGTATGGCCGTAGACCAATCCAAAATATCAACCATGTTGAGGTTTCTCCCTCTAACTTGAAGGGAGAAATACCAGCCTCACAGAAACACTCAACAAACTCAATTCACAAGAGGAACATTAACACAGCCACTTACAAGGAAAGACTATTGAACAGCAATCTATAAAGGAGCCTCAGGCCAGGTGTAGTGGCTCACACCTGTAATCCCAGCACTCTGGGAAGCTGAGGCGGGTGGATCGCCTGAGCTCAGGAGTTCAAGACCAGCCTGAGCAAGAGCAAGACCTCGTCTCTAAAAGTAGCTGGGCCTGGGCGGCGCCTGTGGCTCAAGGATTAGGGCACTGGCCCCATATATCGGAGGTGAAGGGTTCAAACCGGAGCCTGGCCAAAAACTGCAACAAGAAGAAAAAAAACAAAGTAAAAATAGCTGGGCCTTGCGGCAGGTGCCCATAGCCTCAGCTACTCGGTAGGCTGAGGCAAGAGCATCAGTTAAGCCCAAGAGTTTGAGGTTCCTATGAGCTAGGATGCCATGGTACCCTGGCACTCTCCCCAGGGTCACACAGTGAGACTTTGCCCTCCCCCCAATATCTATGTATATACATATATATGTATAAGGAAGTCTCACCAAGTTATCCAGCCTTACAATTTCAATATTTAATCGTCTGTCCTTAATCCCTCTCAGGCATTTTGATGAGGGCTAGCTACCACGTGCCAGCTTGTCCAGAACTGATTTTAGCACTGAACGAACAAATGAAGTCACTCCCTTCACCAAGAGTACAGTGACATTTGGTCATTTGGAATTTTCCTCACTTGGAGAGAAACACCTGCTTCCTTCCTGGTGTTCTGAGTACTTTTTCTTACACATTACACCAGTGGTTCTCAACCTTCCTAATGCTGAGAGCCTTTAATACAGTGCCCGGTTGAGAACTGCTGCATTACACCAGGCTCCAGAAAGGAAAGGGTTTGATCTCAGAGAGGCTCTCTGCCCTGGAGGGGGCCCAAGACCAACGAGGACCTGCCCAAGGCAGGTGGTCAGTGGGATGGGTGTTGCCAATACTCCACTGGGTTCTACTCACACCCAGGGCAAGTGGAGTCTGTCCTTTGGGTAGGGGCCCTGGGGAGTGAGGCCCACAGGTTGGGGCCGTGTCCCAGGCAATGAAATGCATTCCTTGAGAATGGAGTCCTTAACTGTTTTCCCTTATCTCTCCCGGATCCAGATTATACTCTGGCATCAGCCTATTTCTTTTCTTTTTCTTTCTTTCTTTTTAAGACAGAATCTCACTCTGTCACCCTGGGTAGGATGCAATGGCATCATCATAGCTCACAGCAACCTCAAATTCGTGGGCTTAACCCATGCTCTTGTCTCAGCCTCCTAAGGAGCTGGGAATACAGGCATCCACTACAATGTCCAACTAGTTTTTCTGGTTTTAGTAGAGATAAGACTTCCCTCTTGCTCAGACTGGTCTCGAACTCCTGAGCTCAAGTGATCCACCTGCTTCGGCTTCCTAGAGTGCTAGGATCAGGCATGAGCCACCACACCCGCTGATCAACTCACATAATATATATGTAAGCATTTCACAAACTGTCAGATAAATGTAACACAGCATGTCACAAGGAGAAATCATTTCTATCTTTGAATTTAGCAATTGATGTTTGTTTCTGTAAACACTTATGATTACTGTGTGCCCAGCAGCAGGCACTGTTATAAATACTTTTCATGTGTTATATAATATCTACCAAAACATCTTATTGAGTGTTATTATGTGGCTCAGTGCCTATAGCTCAAGCGACTAAGTGCTGGCCATATACACCAGAGCTGGTGGGTTCGAATCCAGCCCAGGCATGCCAAACGATAATGACAACTACAACCAAAAGAAAAAAAAAGCCAAGCGTTGTGGCAGGTGCCTGTAGTCCTAGCTACTTGGGAGGCTGAGGCAAGAGAATGGCCCAGGAATTGGAGGTTGCTGTGAGCTGTGACACCACGGCACTCTACCCAGGGCAACAGCTTGAGGTACTGTCTCAAAAAAAAAAAAAAAAAACGTGTTATTATGATGATGCCCATTTTGTAGATGAAGAAACTGAGGTAGGGTGACATTACGTAACTCTCCCGGGGACACACAGCTGGTGAAGCTGGGAGATTAGCTGCAGATAGGCTGGTTCCAAAGTCCACCTTGAATGCTACCCGTGACTCTAGCCAGGAGAAAAAGAGGGAGTTGCTCAAATAAAGTGCCCCTGGCAGTAATCATTAACTTTCAGCCCACCCCAAGCTCTCGGTGGCCTGAGGGCCACGTGCTACAGCAGAGGAAACCCTGAGCGAGGGGTTTGGGAGCACATGACTGTGCTCTTACTTCCTCATAGGCTTGCTTCCTGAAATAGCCTTCCAGGAGTGCTGAGCCAAGAGATGAGCTGGGACCAGTTTCATTCCGTTCTGGGAAGAGGCTAAACGCTGTCCGGCCAAAGCCTGTGCCCACATCGGGATCTCCACGTGCTGGTGACCAAGTCTAAACCAGGCCACAGGGACTTCCTCAAACTGGGAGCTGCTAAGGGCCCTCAACATCAGCCTGTTTGCAGACTAAACAGCTGACCGGCAGCCTCAGAAAAACCAGAGACATAAAGACAGCTCTGGAAAATGGCTCAAGGGACAGTCCAAACAGCCTGCAATGGACACCTGATTAGAGTGTAAAAAATAAAGACGCTCCTCTCTGCTGTGCACTCACTCCTCCCATATCCCAATTGTTTAGAAATCCTATTTTCCCTTCCCTGGTCCTCCTGTACAGTGTTTCATACTTTAAAAAAAAAAAAAAAGTCTGCCATAAACATAGAGTCACAAAGAAACTAGAATGCAGCCAAAGAAGAAACCAAAAGCCCCAAGTCTCCAGCAATCACAGTTTCAAACCCTGGAGCTTTTTCTGACTACAACACAAATCTCATGGCAAATGCAGTGCCATTGGGTGACTGCCTGGTAAAGAAAGCAAGAAACTGTGCAATACAAGTTTTAGGAAGCTGGGCATGGTGGTATGCACCTGTACACAGCTACTGTCCCAGCTATTCAGGACTCTGAGGTAGGAGGGTCACTTGAGCTCAGGAGTTTGAGGCCAGCCTGAGCAACACAGACCGTCCCTTTAAAAAAAAAAAAAAAAAAAAAAAAGTATATATATAGCCATTGTTTTAGGCTAAGCTGCTATTCTAGGTCCCAAAATCCCAGACTGAAAATCAACATGGAGTCACCCTTGCTAAAGTTCCAAACCTGGTCGTCTGACCTTCAAAAACAGCCAGTTTCCCAAACAGGCTAATTTGAACTCTTTAATCGGCATGATGATGAAGTTCTCTCTGCTTTAATTCTCACACAAAAAAAGGTGGCCTGAAGTAAACTGATGTTAACTAATCAGTTATTTTTTTTTGTTGTTATTCTGCGTCCCTGTCCCACCTTACAAGAAAAGTGCCCGTGAAACAACTAATACTCATTGTTCTTTATTTTTGCTTTCTTTAGCCCTTCTCTAAGGCCAACCTTAGAGAAGAGCTGAATTAGAATAACGTTGTCGAATTCTAGCATCTCAAATAAATCCATTTAAGGCTGTAAACTAAATTAGTTGCAGTTTAGTCTTTTGACAAAACTTGCATGTAGTTTTTTTTCCTTAGGACACATGATAGATGTTTGTTTCCTCTACATGTTTTCTATTTTCATTCATTTCTACATCTTTACCTTGCGTCAGCCAGAGCCTACTCAAATGTCATTGTTCTAACATCTGGAAACTTCTTTTTAGGCCTTTTTTTTGTTAACCCTGGTAGAGTACCGTGATGTCACAGCTCACAGCAACCTCCAACTCTTGGGCTTAAGCGATTCTCTTGCCTCAGCCTCCCAAGTAGCTGGGACTACAGGTGCCTGCCACCGCATTGGCCTGACTATTTTTAGAGATGAGGTCTCGCTCTGGCTCAGGCTGGTCTCGAACCTGTGAGCTCAGGAAATTCACCCGCCTTGGTCTCCTAGAGTGCTAGGATTACAGGTGTGAGCCACTGCATCTGGCCTTTTTAGGGCTTTTCGTATCATTTTCTCTTTCACCTTATTTTCTACAGATACTGTATTACTCAGGGTATCAAGAGGAGAAGAGATTTCACTTCTCTGTCCTTCGGTTCCTCCATTTGTGAAGGGTGATGTGGGGCAGGACCTGCTGAGGGACTGAGTGGGAAGATGCAGAAAGCACTTGGCATAATACCTGTACACAGTAGGTGCTCAAAGCATAACAGCAAAAAAAGGAAAGTGGATGGGATCTACTAGTTCTGATTCTCTATCTAGATAACTAAAAAAAATTTTAAGTAATTATTTTTAAATTATAAAAAATAAGATTTGACTTAGGGATAGAGCTAATTTAGGAAGAGGGCTTGAGAAAATTCACCCATTTTACAAGTTGGGGTCAGTCCATATTCCCAAGAAGCTTCAGGAAAAGCCACCAGCGCATTTTTCCCTGCGGGTACTTTCTCTCGGGGAGGTGAGCCTTAGGGTAATTACTGACCAACAGGAAAACAAGGCACTTTCTCCCAAACTGACCATTACTATGCAGAAAATCTCATGCAAAATCTAATACTTTTTTTTTTTTTTGAGACAGAGTCTCATTCTGTTACCCTGAGTAGGGCACTATGGTATCATGGTCATAGCAACCTCAAAGTCTTGGGCTCAAGTGATCTTCTTGCCTTAGCCTCCCAAGTAGCTAGGACTACAGCTGCCCACCACAATGCCCAGCTAGTTTTTCTATTTTTAGTAGAGACGGGGTCTCTCATTCTTGCTCAGCTTGGTCTCAAACTCCTTAGTTGAAGCAATCCACCTGCCTCAGCCTCTCAGAGTTCTGGGATTACAGGCATGAGCCACTACACCTGGCCAACTGACACATTGTTTTAAATCCAGAAATGCTTTTAGAACATTCAAAATCCTAATCTAGTCTAAATATCAGAAGCCTCTCACCAACAAGAAATCTTTCTCCCACTGAACCTGGTTTACCTATCAAAGTCAAATGATTTCACTTCATGAATATTTTCTTCATTTGTTTCCTTATTTTTTTTTTTTTTTTTTTTTTTTTTTAAAGACAAAGTCTCACTCTGTCACCCTGAGTAGAGTGCCATGGCACCATAGCTCACGGCAACCTCAAACTCCTGGACTCAAGTGTTCCGCTTCCCTCAGCCTCCCAAGTAACTGGGACTAAAGGCACATACCACCATGCCTGGCTAATTTCTCTATTTTTGGTAGAGATGGAGTCTGGCTCTTACTTAGCCTGGTCTCGTCCTGAGCTCAAGGATCCTTCCACCTCGGCCTCCCAGAGTGCTAGGATTACAGGTGTGAGCCTCTGCACCAGGCCTATACTTTTTTCCTTACATCTTAGAATCCAAGTGACTTACCTGTGTGCTTGAATCCTTTCTACTTTCTCATCTTCCTCCTCCAAGTTTCTCTTTGTTGTGAAAGATAATCAAACCGAACAACAAATAAGTTTAGTTTCCTCATTTAAAACCTGAACTCCCTGGTTCTAAAAATCCCTCAGAACTCTGCTATGACACAAGATCAGGAATCTCAGGCACAAAAGAAGGTCAGATGATTAGGACGGGTGCCAAAGGGGAGGCCGGTGACCATAAATAAGCTCAGTGATGGGAGGTCTAGAGGCTTTGGGGAGAAGGGCCTTGAAATTTTGGTTGCCAGGATCCCCACCTCGTCCACGGCCTGTGGGCTACACTCACCAGCAAGCGAGGGCAGTGCCAGCTTCCCTGACTTGTCCTTGCCCACACCCCTCATCCTCCCCCCAGGGGCTCCCTGACCATCCCCAGATCTGTCCTGGCTAGCCAGCTCTGTGGTCCCACACAGCCCTAGCACAGGATTTAAATGTGGATTCCAGCCATCCCCATCACAGGGCGTCCACACACACAGCACGTATCTGGCCCTTGGCTTCAGACTGATGCGAGTTTGAAGGCTGAATCCTTCTCTTTCTTGCTGCTAACTTAGGGACTGTGAATCCATCTCAATTGTAAAACCAGGATGATCATACCAACCCCATGAGGCTCTTGGAGGTCAGATAGTCCAGTGCCTCTCCAAAGAAGCGGCTATTATTTTTTGTTACATTTTGGGACTCTGTCTACATCCCGAGCTCCTAACAAATGTAAAAAATAGATTGTTAGAACTTAACTATGCCTTTTTCACATCAAATTAAGTCACTTTTTTTCCTCCTGAAATATACCACTTGGTAGGAACTCATCACTAACCCTTTAGTAATAATCATCCTCAGAGATGGAGAAAGTGTCCCGGGGGAGTCAGCAATTGTCCCTTCCCTACACAGAAGAAGATAATTTTGTCTGACTTGAGAAGAAAATGGAGTTTATGGTTGTGGCCATGAATGATGCACTAAAACAAGCAAAGCAACTCACAAAAATGGCCATATTGAGCACCCTGGTACAGTGACAGTGCTGTTATGGAGGGTGAGATTGCTATTGGTCATTCCTACAATTTACCCAAAATGCACAGTCTCATCATTCAATCAGGCTCAACCTCACATACTATAGACCAACCCCCTAGCTCAGCTGCCACACTGATGGGGAAAGATGGGCAAGGCGTTAAGTAAACAGGTCAATACGATAATTTCAGATAGTGGTAAATATGTGAGGTTAATAAAGCAGGGAAGTGGTACAGAAGAACAGGGACTGATCAGAGAGGCCCCTCTGAGATCCGTGTGCTGAGAATTGAAGGAAGAGACAGGACACCCAGCAGAGATCAGTCCAGGCACAAACAAGTCAGGAACAAGTCTGCGTGTTTAGTCAGTTTTGATTCTAATTACTGGAACAGAAGAGGGTAGCTGGAATCCGGTGAGGCAGAGGTGAGACCACGGAGGCTGGGAGGTGGCCAGGGGTCAGCAGGAATAATGAGGGCCCTCATGAGCCCAGGCAAGGTGTGGGTTTTATTCCAAATAAAAGGAGAGAGAATTGGAGAGTGTTAAGCTTTGCAGGGGGACACCTGGGGGGATGGATGCGCCTCCTGGAGGAGGACTTCTCCCAGGTTGGTGTAATCTGTTGTGGGAGGAGAGGAGAGGAGAGGACAGGAGGTGAGAATAAACTGTCCCTTCTTCAGAAGACAGCTCATAAATCACCAACAGAAGGCGCCTTAAAAGATAACCCGGAGAATGTTCGGAGTGTGCGGTGGGGAAGTGAGGCTGGAGTTGGTGTGTGCGGCATCTGTCTCACACAGGGAAAAGACATAACAAAAGGAAGAGACGGCAGCTGAGAGGTGGCTGAGCTCAGGACCTGCCCCCTCTCCTGGATGCCAGCCCCCCGGAGCAGCTGGACCTCCCTCAGACTCACCATGTCCAGGAGCCTGCCTCTCCTCTGCGCACATCCTGGCAAGGAGATCACCATCCCCAAGTCACCAGGCCATGGTCCCGGCTGGTGTCTCTGCCCCCTGCTCCCTCGCCCCCCTCGGCCTGGCAATTGCTGAGACTTCCTGAGTCCATCCAGAACCTCCCCGTCTCATCTCCTTTCTATCCACACAGACAGCATCTCAGTTCAGGCTTTTCACTCGGGTTCTCACAACAGCTCCCTAATAGGTTCCATTCCCAAATCCAGCCCTTGTTGCCAATGGGATCTTTCCAAAACTGGGATCTGATTGTGTCACTACCAACTAGTGGGCAACACATGACTATTCATTCATGGAAACAATCCACTGTCACTTCCTCCATGAAGTTTTCTGTTCACCACCCAGGTAGACACTGAGCCTCATTACTGCCGCTGCCCACACTGTGCCCACTTCCCACGGCCATCAGCGCACCTGCGGCATGTTACTGCATTATTTATAAACTCTCTTCCTGTGCCAGTGAATCAGGACCTTGAAGGCGGCATTCTGTTATTCACCTTCGTCCTCCTAGTTCACTGGTTCTCAACCTGTGGGTCGCAACCCCTTTGGGGGTCTCCTGCATATCAGATATTTACATTACGATGCATAACACTAGCAAAATTATAGTTATGAAGTAACAACGAAAATAATTTTATGGCTGGGGGTCACCACAACATGAGGAACTGTATTAAAGGGTCACAGCATTAGGAGGGTTGAGAACCACTGTTCCTTTCCAAGAGCTTGGCATACAGCAAGTGCTCAGTACACACTAGACAAAGTAATAGAAACTTCAGGGCTAAAAGGCTAATTACAGATTGGGGCAAAGAGCAGGGAAGAAGAAAATGGAGACAAAGGCAAGGTCAAGGCCAGACAAGGTGCCTCACACCTCTAATCCTAGCACTCTTGGAGGTCAAGGTGGGAGAATTTCTGGAACTCAGGAATTTAAGACCAGTCTGAGCTACATAGCAAGACTCTGTCTCTTCAACACTTAGAAAAATGAGCTGGGCACGGTGGCACATGCCTGTAGCTACTTGGGAAACTGAAGCAGGAGAATAGTTTGAGCCCAGGAATTTAAGGTTGTGGTGAGCTATGATGACACCACTGCACTCTAGCCAGGGTGCCAGAGTGAGACCCTGTTTCAAAAAAAAAGCAAGGTCAAGTTAGCTCATTGGGATTAGCAGCAAGGAATACAAGTAATATTAATAGTAAACACAACTTGCAAAGGAATGACAGCTCTGACAACCCTTCAAGAGACAAGAGGAGATGGCAGAAAGGGTCTTTGAGGACAATGCTGGATATTTTATAATGCCAATAATAATAATAATACCAATAATAAAAAGTACATAATCAACAACTGAGTGCCATCCACATGCCAGACACTTTGCACAAGTTATATCTTTTAATCCTCACACCAATGCTGTAAGGTCAGAACTACCATTGTCCCATTTCATAGATGAGGAAACCAAGGCTTAGCAAATTTACGTTACTCATCCAAGATCACACAATTAGAAAATGGCAGATCGGGAAGTCAAGTCCAGCTGTGACTGACCCCAAACCTGAACTTTAAACCACGATCATCATGGTGCGTATAGCATAAAATATTTAAACGTTTTATAAACACATTTACAACTTGATTCATTAAACCATACTATGAACACCTCTCTTAAATCAGCTGAAGTATTTACAATTTCAAAGCTTAGGCTTGGCACCCATAGCTCAGTGGTTAGGGTACAGACCACATACACAGAAGTAGGAGTTTCGAACCCAGCCTGGGCCTGCTAAACAACAATGACAACTGCTGGCTCAGTGCCTGTAGCTCAGCAGCTACGGCACCAGCCACATACACCAGAGCTGGAGGGTTCAAATCCAGCCCGGGCCTGCCAAACAACAATGACAGCTATAACCAAAAAATAGCTGGGCGTTGTGGCAGGCGCCTATAGTCCCAGCTACTTGGGAGACTGAGGCAAGAGGATCACTTAAGCCCAAGAGTTGGAGGTTGCTGTGAGCTGTGATGCCACAGCACTCTACCCAGGGTGACAGCTTGAAGCTCTGTCTCAAAAAAAAAAATAAATAAAATGAAATAAAATAAAATGCCAGTCTACCATCAATCTATTTCTGTTCAGATTTTAAACTGAGCTCCTTATAACGTTCTTACAAGG
>CAUYPK010133278.1:0-68848 GCA_963574355.1 Loris lydekkerianus
GTTTGTATCCGTGGGGTCATAGCTCACCTCAGCAGGGTTGATGTGTGTTCTTCAACCTTCTCTCTTGGTGCAGCTCTAATCCACCAGGTTACTTGCTAAATTTCTGTTCTTTAACTCTCCTTCTGGATGGAAGCCTCTGTGGAAAGCTGGCTTCAGTCAGCCATCTTGTCTCTGCCCCTCCCATGCATGTTTTGCTAGTTTATTTGTTTAAAATTTTAACAGAATAGTCGAGGAAGAAGAGGAACAATCTGCATGATATAATTTCACAGAAGTCACTTCTCTCTGTAGGGTGGTCCAGCCACAAGCTCTCTGCTTCTCCGAATTTCCCAACCACTTTGGCGGCATATCTTCTCTCTAGCCTTGAGAGTTACATATGGTGTAAGATCTCACTGTGTAAACTGACAGCAGAACCACTCCAAGTTCTCCCCCATAAAAAGGGACTGGTGGGATCCCCCTGCGTCAGAAAAACAGAAAGAATCTGTATTGCAAATAGCAACCTTTCTATAGAGGGGAAAAGAGCCCACGGCCTTTAGTACAAGTGAAGGTTCCTAACCTTTTAGTGCAGGGACCTCTGTGCAGTCAGAAGAAGTCTATGATGCCTTCCCATAATAGTGTTTCGTAAAGCACAAAATAAAACAGTGAGGCCTAGGAGGAATGAATCATATTTAAACACTAATATCAAAATATTTTAAAAACAAATTAATGATAAGGTAACATACTTTTTCTTAATTAATATGTTAAATACCAAGATTTAGTTGCAGGTCTAATGATTATCATATTTTCCCAATAGTGTTTAACATAAAACAGTATCTCATGATAATGGCAACAACTGTAATGTGATACAAAAATATTTGTGATTTCTCTTAATGGCTCACTAAGTCACAGGCACTACAAATATGACTATAATTAGTTGCCTATATTCATAATGAAAGGAAACACTAAATTTCATTACAGATAGTGATAATAAAGGTATAATCTATTTTTAATCCAATTCCACAGAATTCCTGTGTTTTATCCATGGATCCCAGATGAAGAACTTCTACTCTAAAGAATCATTACAACTTTACAACATCTGTTTTTCCCACCCATTGGGTACATACCATGTACACTTGGGCATACTCAATTTAACATTTCTTAATGTCATTACCTTAAAATTGAGGGTAATCCAGGAACCAGTAAGAATTAGATTACTCTGCCATCACTTTCACTAAACCAATAGCTAATCAATTCTCATTATCTCAATTAGCTCATGAACATTATATCCCAGAGTGAGATCATCACACTAGAAAATATTGATTATTTTCAAATATTATAGCAAGTCCTAGGTGCAGGCTGTCTGTCCCTGAGGTTATAGACCCAGATCTCAGTTGAGAATGCTATAGTAAAACAGTCACTAGACGAGCTTAGGAATCTGCATCTATCATAAGGAAGTAAAGAAGTGCCCACTGCACAGCAAGTGAGGAGCAGCTGTTGCCTACCTTCATTTTACAGAGTTAAACAAAATCACAACACAAACAGAAATGCAATTTAGTTCAGAAGTCTGGCTTGATTTTCTACCATGTTTACCAATGTCCTACCCCATCCCCTTACTCTTTCCCAAAGCTTGGGTAGGTAGTAAATGCATTCTTGACTAAATCATCTCTCTGGTCCTACTCTCTTTTTACCACTCTGTGTTATTAATAGTTTTTACTATGTGATTGATTAATATATGTTGCATGTCTGGTGGAATACATGCTTTACTTGACAAAGCACAGAGCACAGTGCTAGGCACATTAGAGAAATTTTTATAAGTATTTTCCCATTGACAAGAGTAAATAAGAAGTGCATTTTAAAGAGGGAAGTAAATATATTAACTATTTTGCTAACAATTCTGTTTTCATCAATGTTCTGTTTCTGAAAAGAATAAACAAATACATGAGATGTGTGAAAGGGAACAGGTATATGGGATTGTTTGGGTAGTGGTTGCCAAGAATGGATAATGTTTTCTTTGGGGGAGGTTATATGAGTAAGACTGTTATTTAAAATGGATGAGATGGGATGCTCTTTGGCAACAGTACCACCATCAAAGCCTAATGTTCATTCATTCATTAAACAAACACGTACAGGGTTCCCTAGGTGAGAAAGAGTAGGAAAACCTGGTGCAGGCTATATGGAAATCAAAGCTTGCAAAGGGAACAATGGCCCGGTTGATCTCCTCTTTTTCTTTCCTTTATCAATACTCAATGTAGGCTTTGAATCATTAAAATTTCTTCCACTCTTTGGCAATCATTTGCTATTTGTCCAACATAACCTTCTCCAAATCATATTGCCGCCAAATGAATCTTAATAAAATAATTATAATGCTATTGAATAATAGATAGGAGGATAAACCAAATGTTCAACAATAGGGAAATGGTTGAGGAAATAATAGCATTTCCATAAAATATTGTACAACCAATAAAAACTATGCTCACAAAAGGTTTTTAACAATAGGGGACATAAGTATTATTACATTAAGTACAAAAACTGAAAAAAAAAATTGCATATATATTGTGATCTCAACAAAGCAAACACACACACACAAAGACATAAGACTGGATAGAAATATACCAAAATATTAACCATGATTATGGCTGTAAGTAACAATAGAAATTTTGGGAAATACAAACATGTATTTAAAAATTATAATGAGAATGTATAACTTTTATACATTTTTAAATGCATGATTTACTTTTATTAACAAAAATATTAATTTCAAAAATATAAATCTGATTATGTAAATCCTAATCCTGGCTCATAATCCTTCAGTGCCTTAGAATTGGTGAACTGACACCAGTTCTTTTGTGCCAGAATAGCCTTCAAAGGCCTTTCCAAACTGATGCCCTTTCTTTTGCAACAATTTCCCTGCTTCTCTTCTCACATTCTAGTTTGTCATCCCCAAGCTCGTCAGTCTCTGAACCTTTTCTCAGGCTGTTGCTTCTTCCCAGAACTAGATTAAGGAGTGGGCCAGATGGCAACTACCCCAGCAATGCTCAAAACTATAATGAAATGGAACAAACGGTGTTTACCAGGTCTCTAGTCATATATGACCCTGTAGGTGTGAGGAAGGAATAATTTAATAAAGCCACTCAAGAGTGGGGAGCATTGGCAGGGTGAAGTGTGAATAACCACAGATGGTAGGTAGCTACACTGCCTTCCAAGGAGAGCAGCTCCAGGGGCTTTTATCCTGCTAAATAGCTTGAGACCAGAGCTGAATGACTCTGAGCAATAGAGAGTAAACTTTTACATAGGGCTTATTCTCACCACTAAATGAATGCTGAGCAAATATTAAAGTTCTCCAGGCTGATGGATCACCAAATCACACAACTGGTCAGCGTGCTCACACCTCCACCCCTGCTTCTCCCACAAGGTTTTCAAATATCTGCCCTACAGGGCCTACCATACTACTCAATAGTTTTAAATAAATGAATGACTGAATTAATTGGAGAATAAGTACACTACCTTAATGCAAAACGATGAAGACAGAGATTAGTTAAGGATAAGAAAAGGTTCTTCAGATAAATTATTAAAGCAATTTATTTGGGCCAGTTTGACATGGGGTAGAATGAGAAAAAGGCAAAGGCTGAAGATTCTACCTTGGCCTGGCCATAACCTAGAGAAATAAAACTCCGAAGTATCCAGGACCTCCTCAGAGCACTTTTCTCAGCGTCTCTCTCTATCTGACAGCTGGCTATAAGCAGTCCTATACCTTTCATGAGAAAATGTCATTGAAATGGGAATAATTTATAGCTTCACTGGAATCCCCTACATAATTTCACCTAGATAAGCAGCTCTTCAGCCTGATGTCACATGGAGTTCTTTGGGTGGAGATGGGAGCCAAACAAATGCTCAGAACATCACACTATAAATAGAAGATGGCCTCACACATTCTAATAACAATAACCATCCCTGAACTATTTAGCCATTGCCTGTTATATTTTGCACTCCTGACTTGAGTTACCCTCTCTTGCTAGCACAATTTATTCTTCCAGAATTAAGCTCCAGACGAGGTAGAAATTCATAAATCCCAGAGTAAGTTATCCCTCACTCAGGTGAATTGAACCATCTCCCTTTTCAGCCCTCTGTGGACATTTCCCAACCAACTCCTCACACAATCTTTCTGCAATGACTTTATTCACCTCTCCAGGTGTCACTGCCAAGGTTGTCACTTCCTACCATTTGTTTAGTGGGAATTTTACTTGTATGGGCTCTGGCTATCAACGTAGACTGGGATTTTCTTAAGCCTGGTCCAATGTTCACTTTTCCTCCCCATGTCAGAGCTCAAGCAAATAATACCTGCTTAAAAGAATGAAATGCTTATATATCTGTCATTCATTTCTGTCTTGTGAGGTTTCTACTAAAAATTCTACTTTAAAAGCAGTTTTAAAAAGACAAAAATAAGAATACAACTCAAAGAAGATGCTTGTTATACATTAGGTTGTACGCTGCCTTACAGCTACAATTTATACGTTTTAAGTTCATTTTTTCTATGTCCAATTCACCATTCTAACTTTTACAGGGCTGGTAAAAAAATATCCAAATGGATCCTCTTAGAATAGCTAGATAGAGGTCAGTATTTCACCTTTGCTGAAGGGAAGATTCTTCTAGACAAAAACCTTTCTTCTCTGGGTACCAAGTCAGCCTATTATGGACTTAATTATGTACTGGGATTTATAGGGGCTCTAAAGAAATCTGTGGTCCCTGTTTCTCTTCCCCTCCTTAGCAGGCTGCCAGAGGACCCAAAGCTGCTCAAAGCACATTTGCTCCTTTGGTCAAAGGCAGCGGGTTTCCTGGCAGTCCCTCCATTTGACATTCAACATCCCCTTCAACACCCTGGACGCTGCAAGTGAAGGGAAATGTGCTAGCTCTTAAGTCATTTCATTTTCTTTTGGATAATTCCAGTCTTAAAAAAAAACTTTGGTATATAATAGTAAAAACAGGCATTCAAATTTCTACCATTTCAAATTAACAACTGTGACATTTTGTTATTTTTTAATTTTTATGAAAGAAATTAAATATTACAGATAAAGTTGAAGTCCCTTCTCATTAGTTAGGCCTAGCTTCTTCCCTAGAGGAATATAGTGTGATCACCTCAAGGCTTAAATTTCTCTATGTTGAATTTGAATCATATGAATTCACTTATATGCAACTTATTTTTTGGCCTAAAGAATGCAATTTTATGTGATTCAGCTTAACACATGTTTTATGCGTTGGCTTTTAAAATTTACATAAATGATATTGTACCATATATACCATTGCGCAATTTTCTGTTTTCACTCAACATTATGTTTTTCAGGTCTGCATATACATTTTGAGAGCTAGTGCACTATAACAGCTCTGGGGACCCCATTGTATACAGGTGCTTCTTTCTATTGCTCCATTATACAAAGCCGGCTTTGCTTGTTTGTTTTGCTGTGGCAAAGAAGGCTAGTGGTAGAAATTCTTGCCCATTCATGCTCAAGCATATGAGGAAGAGATTTTCAAGAATATATAACAAGTAGAATTGTTGTGATATGAAATATATTTTCACTTAAACAAAAGATTGCCAATGTGCCATTACCAGTGATCATACCACTCAAACTTTTCAGGAGCAATAAATGAGAGTTCTTACTTTCACCTACCCACACCAAACTTAACACTACCTGATTTTTTAATTTTTGCAAAATGCCAGGGGTAAAAAATCATTTCTATCTGTTTTTTAAAATTTCTTTTGTCTGATTACTAGTGTGATTGTGACAGCTATCGCTTTCACATAGTATTTTGAGACCTTAAGCCAAAATCTGCAACTTTTGCTTGTTTATTTACTATGTCACCAGTTTTCTGCCTTTGGTCTTCAGGACTCCTTTATAATCTATAAAAAGTATTGGGTATCCCCAGAGACCATTTATGTATGTGAGTTTTATATTTACTGTATGAAAATTTCTAATTGACAATTATTGAACTAATTATTAATATAAAAGTAATAAGGTAATTATGTATTAACACAAAATACTTCTATTAAAAATAACCATGCTTTCCAAAACAAAAAATTTAATGAGATAAGTGGCATTATTCTGCGTCTGTGCAAATTGCTTTAATGTCTGACTTGATAGAAGACAGCTGGATTTTCATACCTGTTTCAGCTCTCCATCTGTTGTGATATGTTGTTTGAAATATGTGAAAAAATTTCAGCCTCACACAGTTACATTCTTTAAAGGAAAGTGCATTGTAATAGCCTTTGTAGATAACTGGAAATTCTTTGATAATATGCAAAACTCAACAAGTGGTAAAGGTTTCCTGTAATATGGAATCTGAAATACTATCAAAGAATATTTTGTCTCCTGTGCATTAATAGCATAATCTTATGCTATACATGGATCTTTGACCCAAGAATGATTTAGAAATAATGCATTGGTCATTTAGAAAATATTAATTTGCTGGTTTATCAGATCTTCTAAAAGTTGAAATATGTCATACAATATCAAAAATATCATATTTGTAATATAATCACTATCTCATTAGAAAAGTTTTTAAGGATTGGGAAGCTGTCAAGCGCATGGTGGCAGATATAAATTTTTCCAAAATTCTAATCTCCACTTGAAAGTTTAAATTTTATCGCTGGTAACAAATGCTCAGTTTTTCTTTGGAGTGACAGGCTTATTTTGTTGTTAATTTTAAAGAAACTCTCTACCAAATACCCAAGTCTGCATAACCATAGTCTGTCTGTCAGTCATTCATTCGATTTAAAATGCTATCCTATGAAAAAAGCAGCTACTTCAGCTTGCAATTCAAATAATTGCATACTTGCTTTTCCTCAAAACAATTACAGTTGGATATGCAACAGAATTACTTTATGCATTCTTCCCATTTTGTCACACAGAACATTGAAGAGATATGTATTTTAGGTTTGAAGTTTCTTAAAACTAATAATTTCTACAGCTTCATCTGGAGATTCTTAGGAGAAACTACCGTATTTGTTTACTCCGTATGTGGAAAAGAAGAATATAATGACAACCAGTATAGTTTGGTGCCACTGCTTTGTTTTCTGCTTTGATGCCAAAAATTTTTCTAGCACTGCTTTTGTACCACAAGTGAAAGCGACAATACAACTAATAGGAAAATAAAATCTTAATATTACAAAAAATGGTTTTGACCTCACAGACATACCAGAAAAATCCCAGGAAGCCCAGAAATTCTCAGATGATAGTTTAAGAATCACTGTCATATCTTAAATGTACTTTGGGACTATTTTCCAGTTCTCAGTTTAATTTCTCTTAACTCCAAATTCACCCTTCATTGCCTGCTCTGTGAATGGAGCTGAGCCCTGCAAATATTTTTCCTTTGCCACCTGATAGGGTGTCAAATTTTGTCTGTAGAGGGTACTGGGGGTGGGAGCTTTCTTCTCTTGTTCTGGATCCTACACACATGACTTCTCAGTGCTCAACTCCTGCAGAAGATACAGCTTCTCCAGTATCTGGCTCCTGTAGTACACAGAGGCATATAGCAGTCAGTGGCCATAGCGTTCCCTGCCACCTCCCCTTATGAGTGGGTTTCACAGGAGAAAGACTCCAGCAAGACATCTTTCCATGAAGGGCTTTCCCTGGCATCCAAGTGGGGGAACTTCAAAAAGGTTCCAGAGGACAGAGTTTCAGCAAGTTCCACCAGCTTGACACCACGATGAATTTTCCACTACCTAGGAACTATGGACATACTACAAGAAGGTATAGTCTCAGCCCTGAAGAATGTGGAGCTCTTCCTTGAGTTCTCTAGCTCAGCCCTAGAGATAGGACTGCTCTTTATACCTGCTCTTTCCATACTTTTTAGAGTTCCTTTTAATTCTTACCATCCAATTCCTCAAAACTCCAGTCTACTGTTATAGTTAATAATTTCTTATATTCAACTTTGTCCAAAGAACTATGTGGTTTCTGTCTCCTGATTGGATGGTGACTGATACAGAAAATATAGAATGAAATTTAATTCCCCCATATCAAAAATATAATTTCAATACCTGTTATCAGAGATTTTCCATCTAAGGAAAGAAGCCCTAAACAAGGAGGCACAGAACAGGTAAGTTTTAGAGAGGAAAATAAAAGAGAGAGAGAAATTGAAAGTCTATGGTGTGGAGTTTGAAAAGGAGAGAACATGAATGGGGAGGAAATGATCTCTGAAAGTTCAGGCAGGATAATTGAGGGCTCTGATCACTCATAAGGGAAATTAACTACCTAATCTATTAGAGTGGTCTATTCTATTTACACGTTGTATATTAGTTTCCTCTTGCTGCTGTAACATATTACCACAAACTGAGAGGCTTAAAACAACACAAATATATGATCTTAAAATTTTGGAGGTCAGAAGTCCAAAATGGATTCCATTGGAGTAACATCCAAATATTGGCAAGGTTATTTTCCTTTCTAGATGCTGTAGGAGAATCTATTTCCTTGCTTTTTTTAGCTTCTGGGGGCCTTTCCTATTTTATGGTAACTTCCTCCAACTCCAAAGCCAGCAGTGGAAGGTTATGTCCTGATGTCACATCTCTCACACCTCCTCTTCTGCCTACCTCCTGTAATAACATTGGACCCACCATAAAAAAAAAAAAAAGAAGAAGAAGAATCTCTCTATTATAAGGTTAGCTGATTGGGAGCCTGAATTCCATTTGCAACCATAATTTCCCTTTGCCACGTAAAGGAACATAGTTACAGATTATAACATGATCATCTTTGAGCGGTCATTATATTGCCTATCACACCTTGGTACAGGTTGCTCTGTGGAGCTCAAGCAACCAGACTTAAAGGAAGGAATGCTGAAGGGAGAAAATTAACAATACCAAAGAAAGTCACTGTTTTTTGAAGACTTATAAACTTTTATGACATTGTGTTGTGCTTTGCTTTTAATTATATTTATGCATATGATGCCAGTTTTTACTCTCAAAGAGGTTAAAATCTAACATAGAAAAGTAAAACAAACCAAATGTTTCTCCAACAGAAGAGAAACTTGTTAACGAGAGAGAATATTCTATTCCTCTGTTTTTCTGAGTTCAAAGCACAGTGCCTTGCAGATAGGGCCAAATGTTTGTTTAGTGGAGAGGTAGTAGAAAAGGGGTTGTTATAAAGAATAATATATTTTATACACACATGCACACACAAGTTCTAGAAGGCAAAGAAGACAATGTAGAGAAAGATAATATTTTAAAATAAAAGGCAATTGTGAAAGTAGAAAACTATTTAATTCTAAACCCCTATTACATTATCTTATTTCAAATGTCTCTCAAAAATAACCAAATGAAGTAGGATGTCTGTGTTTCTCTTCTAATTTTAACATGGGGAGAAAAATTCATCCTTTTCCTTCTTTAAAAAATGCAAATATCAGTAAAATAAGTTCCAACGTGGTAACTTTCAATTTAGAGGGTCATATTGTACAGTTACCTTAAATTACAGCCACCAACAGGCCCCAAATGCATGGTCCAGCAGCAGCAATAGCCAGGGACACCCACCCTTTCTCCCTCTTTCTCACTTTTTCTCACCTACCCCATCATTACTCCCATTTCCACCACCACAAAGAAACTGAGCTATGTTTTGACCAGCTCTTGATTCTATACTCAAAGATAATCCTGGCTTATATTAGAAAAACTTATAAAAAATATAATTTTATATTTGTCAAAAGCCATTTGACATGTCTGTCCTGGAACATATTATTGTCTAACATCACCTACTTTGTGCGACTCTAGAAACTTCCAATGAGGGATTCAAGGACAAAAACAGAAGCCATACTGGCCAACTCTTTATATTAGAGTCCTTTTATTGGTTTTATAAGGGGCTCTGAGAAATGGAAATGGTGGTTGGGGACACCATATGGGATGTCATGGGACACATTGCCTCTGACTGCTGCCAGAGCTTCCTTCCTCTTTGGAGAACTCTGTGATGATCGTGGTCTCTGGGGATCACCCTTGGGGTCCACATCCTACTGAAGTCTTTGGGAGGATTTTTAAAGAAGTGAATGAGTTTTGCAAATTTCTTTTATGTACAGAATGAACAACTCTTACTGATCTGAGAGAGGATGAAAGTCTTCCCAGGTTATTGTTCACCCAGCAAGACACACTGTCCCCATTCTGTTGGGTGCCATCACTGAGCTTGTGCACAGAAGCAGAGGAGTGCTTAGGGATCTATGTTGTGCATTGGCAGCTCTGAGCTCAAGCCTCAGATGCATTGCAAAACCCAACAGGCGAGAGTTTCTAGTGGGAAAACTTATGAAAGATGCAAAATATGCCTCTTTTGATACTTACTGCCTTTCAGCAGCTTCTTCCTCCAGGTGCCCTTACCCTAGGACTGCTCTCCAGCCTTTCCCATTCCACATGCATCCACCTGTGTCCTATCTTTTCAAGGCTCTATTTCCAGGTAAAAAATTTCCCTAACAGATGCTTTCTGAGGAAAAAAAATTACATATATATATCTCTTAAAACAGTGAAAATGAAGTGAGTAAAACCTCCAAATTTGAGAAGACATATTTGAGGACAAATCAAACCACAGAGTTTATTAGTAGGGAAGGTCTACATGATTTTTCTTTTGTAAGTCTTTAATTGACTAAAGAAATGTTTATTAGCCTCTGCTAACAGCTAGGCATAGCTGAAGATGTTGGGGTGACAGAGAGCTGTTGCCTTTAAGAAGTTTATAAGGTGGTAGATAAAAAATAGACATAAATAAATGCAACACTAGGCACAAATACATAAGCCGAGTATTGTGGGATTTCTACCAACTGAACACTACTTCCTCCTAAAAGACAGGGTATCCTCATGTATCTGAGGCCAATTGCCAACATGATATAGATACAGTTGAGATGATGCTTTCTTCAACAATGCATACTAGTCTCATTGAAACCACAATTAGGTTTAACCCCTTTCCCTGTTTAATGGCAGTAACAGCAAATGGAAGAAAAAAGTAATGTGATGAGAGAAGAAAAGCAATTACACAGCTTATAAAAATATCCAGGATAATTTTTCTTTCCTTCCTAGCTGTCACTGATTTCAAAAACAAAAAGAAAATCTGTAACTTGAAAAAGAAAGCACAGAATTAGTCGCTGATTTGATTTTGTAGGAGATTAAGAGCATTGTTACATGCACTCAGTATACTAGGGGCAGCCCCAACAAGGAAGGGCATCAGAAGATCATTGCCCTGGTTCTGCTTATCTGTATGTTGCTCGGATGAAATTTAAAATGTTCATCAAAAGTGCATTTGGAAATATTTACTGGTAGAGGAATAGCATCCCAGGCTTCTGGATATTTTGTTGTCACCATTTCAGAAATCTCACCTGCCTGGCAGATTGCTTTGCTTAAAGTGAAAAAAAAAAAAAATCGTGGTACCTATTTTAAGCATCATGAGCTTAATTTTTTAATCTTCTGTTCTTGAGTTCTATAATAAATCTGTTCAAAGCTGTACATATGCATTAAGAAGCACACAAAAGTCATCTTTTCTCTTCACCCCAAAACATGAAAGCCTTTGTTTTCTGTTTCAGAAGAACCTTTTAAAACAATTTCTCTAAGCCAACTTTCTAATCCAAATATCATAGAAGAAAGAAATCTCTTTTTCTGGGTACAATAGCTGATATAATATCTGGTATAGCTATTTCACTCTTCATCGTCTCATGGATTTGTTTACTAAGGATTGAATATTTGGATCACCCCAAAATTCATAGGTTGGAATCCTAATCCCCCAGGTGACGATACTAGGAGGTAAAACCTTTGGGCAATGATTAGGCCCTGGTGAATCAGGGCCTTATAAGAGAGACAATGGAAAGACCCTTGCCTCTTCCCCCATGTGAGGATAGAGTGAGAAGGCACCATCTATGAACCAGAAAGCAGGCCTTCACCAGACACTGAATTTGCTGGCACCTTGATCTTGGACTTCCAAGCCTCTACCACAGAGAGAAATAAATTCCTATCGTTTATAATCCACCTTAAAAGGCGAAGACAAGTAATGTCTGAGCAGAGCCATGGGTGTCTCCAGGAAAAGGGAATGTTGTGTTTAGGGGCTCTCTCTCCCTCTCCCACCTAAACACAGCTCAGTTTTCATGAAATCCCCCAAATAGTAGTTAATGGTAACTCCTCTTTTTCAAGACAAAGGCTCACTCTGTCACCCTGAGTAGAGTATTACGGTGTCATATCTCACAGCAACTTCAAACTCTTGAGCTCAAGCAATCCTCTTGCCTCAGCCTGCCAAGTAGCTGGGACTATAGGTGTCAGCCACAATGCCCGGCTAGTTTTTCTATTTTTAGTAGAGATGAGGTCTCACTCTTGCTCAGGCTGTTCTCCTGAGCTCTAGCGATCCACCCACCTCAGCCTCTCAGAGTGCTAGGATTACAGGTATGAGCCACCATGCCTGGTTGTTAATAGTAACTAAGAATTCATTCAGAAATGCCTTAAAACTGATAATGATTTCAAGATATATTCCAGGAAGACATTGGTAATTCATACTCTTCTGTATATACCCAAACCTGAGTAATGCCAACAATGGCCCCAGTAGGTTGTGAGATAGAGGTGTTTGTCCAAAGTTATTGATTGGCACAATCTCCCCCCCCACCCCGGGGAAAAAAAAACAATAAATAATATCTTGACAATAATATACAGAAAGAGATAATCATATGTAAATGCCTACCACATTTCTGTATTTAATACATATGAATACATAATTCAGAGGTGGATTTTTTTTAAAAAAACTGGTTTCTTTCTAACTACAGACAGCAAATGTGCTGACATAATGTATTGTCCATCAAGAGTTCTTTGGGTCAAAACCTGCATGCCATCAAAGCAAGAAATTATATTAATGAGTAATATACAGTCAGCCCTTCATATCTGTGGGTTTTGCATCTATGAATTCAACCAACCTCAGACTAAAAATATTTGAAAAGAAAAAGTTGCATAAAGTTTCAAAAAGCCAAACTTGAATGTGGGACATGTCAACTATGACACCTAATGAAATGAAGTGCAGGCACTGTATTACTTATTATAAATAACCTAGAGATGATTTACAGTATACAGGAGAGGCTGAGCATAATGGCTCATGCTGTATTCCCAGCACTTTGGGAAGATGAGGCAGGAGGATCGCTTGAGGCCAGAAGTTCAAGACCAGCCTGAGCAACACAGCAAGACCCCTTCTCTACAAAAATTTTTTTAAAAAATTTAGCTGAGTATAATGTCTTGTGCCTGTAGTCCCAGCTTCTTAGGAGGCTGAAGTAGGGGGATCCCTTGAGCTCAGAAGTTGGAGGTTGCAGTGAGCTATGATCACACCAGGCACAGTCTAGGCTGGGCATCAAAGCTGAGATCCTGCCTTCAAAAAAAATGAAAGAAAGAAAAAACATAAAGCAAACAGGAGGATGTGTGCAGGTTATATGTAAATATCACGCCATTTTATTTCAGGGACTTGAGCATCCATGGATACTGATATCCACGGGGATCCCGGAATTGGTCACTGGTGGATAACTGTGCACATTTACACAATTGACAATCAGAAAGTGCAGGAACTGTAGATAAGCAGTCCTCTACGGCTTGTCTCGTGCTCTGCCTCATCAGTGCCTCTGCTCCTGTGACTTCACGGCCCTCCTCTTAGCCCAGTGCACCAAACATCTCTCCTCCTTACAGGCTCAGCTGAAGCACCACATCAGCCGTAGTCTTCTCTAACCAGTGGTCTCTTCCACCTCTTAATAATTCCCTATTGATCACAGCTCACTTTGTGAGAGTTCTGGTGAGTTCAGAACATCTCGGGTCACAATGCCCTCAGCCCACTCAAGAATACTTCCAGGAGGCCTCCCCACCAGGTTTCTCTAACTCATCTGACATACTCAGTGACCTCAACATTCACAAAATGATTCCTCCCACATCCTCATCTCACGGTTCCTCACTGATGCGTTGCAGCCATGAGTCTGAGCTGCTTTCACACATTCAGGAGTTCCCAGACTCACCTTTGTGGCACTGTTTGTCCTCCTTTCACACCAACCTGTGTGTCCATCAATCCCCTAGTCTATCAGCTTTCTTTTTCTCCACATACAACTTCAAGGTCAGGCATTGCAACTTTATTCTGCCAGCACCCTGGGATTCTTCAAAATGCTTACCATTTCCTCTAACATAGCTTGTGTTGCTAACCCCTGATAAAATAGGCGTGTCTCTCAGTTATGCCCTTAACTTCTAACACTGGCAAGCAAATGCAGCAGCCGGGGCTCATTGGCTCCCATACAAATGCACACCTGAGTCCCACCAAGAAAAACCACAGACTGCCTTCCTGCCCCAGACAGGGATGTAATGCCCTCAAGTATTATGTTGCTTTTCTTGGCCCTAGGAAATTCTCAAGTTATTCCAGTTCCCTTAGTCTTTTCTCATCCTCTCCTTCATATGCTAGACTTTCTGGAGGGCTACAGTTTTCACTTTCTCTCCCCAGGGATATCAATATGAGCTTTTTCTGCAAAAGCCTGGAGAGAAGACAAAGCTCAGCCTTACAAGCAGGACACTGCTCCATTGGGAGCTCCCCTCCAATGGGCTCCCGAACCTGAGACACAGAACTGCATAGTGCAAAAGCCCCAGAGGCAGACTTGGGGGTTCAAATCCTGGGTCTACTGCTTATTTGCTGTGTGACATTGGACAATTGACTTGACTTCTCTATGCCTCATTTTCTCATCGTGTTGCTGTGAAAACAAAAGGAAGTCAATGCCTGTAAGCTGTTAGAGAATGTCCATAGAACATGCTCAGTAAATAGTACTTATTCTTAGCTTGTGGATAGCAGCACACATTTTATTGCACGGACCTTCACAAAAAGCTGTGTCCCCATCTGTCAGGTTCCTCATCCACCTCCACTCACCCTCCCCTCTCCCTGCAGGCATCTTATTTGCACGTTTAAATGCCTCAATACAAGATAACAATGTTCCTCACATCCCTCCCCTCTAAGAGTAGATGCTCTCTAAGATTTTACTTATTTCATCTTTTATCTTTCCGGTTATACTGATAAGTGGAAGACAAGAGCTTGTCTTGGACTTCTCTTTCAGCCCCTAAAGGGCCGTGACTATCACTGGGCCTCAATACATATTCCTTGAATAGACTTTGACTTGATTTGAGTATTCAAATTAATAAAACTTCCCTAAGTGGCCTGGGATATTCAGCTGTCACATTTAAAGAAGCCCAGCTGGTCACCCACAAGCCCAGAAGCTCCAAACTCAAACAGTCTGTTGCTCCAGGTGTCAGAATCCATCAAGGTTTGTTGAGGCCAGGACATACAAGTGTCCCTGCACTTCTAATCAGGAGGCTTCTAATATTCTCTCCCTTGTCTTTCCCAAACTTTGGTGAGATTAATGTGGGAGGCTTGTCTCAGGAGCAGATCCCTGGGCCTGTGCCATCTGGGGTTAATGATTTGGCAGGTTTAGAGCAGAGATGATGTGTCTGGAAAAGGTATTGTTCTTGAATGTCTTTTCCAGGACCTAACACAACCTCCAGTGCACATTTCTGGGACTGACTGCAAAGCAGACAGTACTCTTTAGGGGCAAACTAATATGGAATTAAAGTGGGCATTAGAGATGAATGTGGAGAATCCATATGCCACTGTTCCCCTTTATCTGCTCCATTCTTTCCCCTCCTTAGAGCCTTCCTCAGCCTCACTTTCCAACTTGTTGACAACTACCTGGTTGATGCTGGGAGCATCCGGCTCTCTTACATCACCATCTTGGCCCCTGCAGTTACACGTGGGCACATGGTTCTGTGTTCTACCACCCATACCAGCCTCAAAAATAAGCTCAGGTGACTACAGACTACAAGCAATCTGGAGGAAAGAGAAGAGAGTTGGGCCAAATGCCAAGATGAAACTGAGCCAAGAGCGCTCAGCCCTCCTCTCTGTTTCCCTTTGGCTTTACAGGAACTGGTGGCTTTGGGAAAATTAAGGCTGTGGCTGCCGGCATTTGTACGTGTTGTCTGATGGGGAATAAGATGATGATTAGGTGGGCAGGGAGTTAAGCCAATGCAAATGTTGTGGGCTAGAAAAAAATGCTTAAGGAGTTTTGTAATTTTTTACAAAGCTGATTCCCATTGCATCCTGACTTCCTCCCACACCAGCTCCATCCAGAAAGCAAAGCAGATGCAGGGAGAGCAGCCCCCCAGAAAATGTAGTGCTTGGGGTGTCTTGAGGTGAGGCATCCTAGGGTTGAATGAAACCGAGCTCCCAGAAACATGCTACCTGCTCCTAGCTGCCCCTTCTTCATCCATAGTTTGTTCATTGAGACTCAAATGTCTCCTTCAAAGAGTGAGGTGGTGGGACCTAATGGACTTAAGGAGCTTTTTCTATGTTTGGCACCAAAGTGAACCTAAATGATCCAAATCCTTCTACTCACTCCTTCTTCAAAGTACAGCATCATAGGAAGCCCACTTCTGTGAACTGTGGAATATCTGAATCCTTTATGTAAGGACAGTTTTGATAGCCTCCATTTTATAGACATTGATGCACAGAAAACTAATAAACAAGAGAAAGTACCTAAAAATGATAAATTATTGTAAATTTGTACAATCATCTCAAGAATGATGGTGCTCTGCTGTCCTCTTCATTATTAATGAACTAGACAATCTTATTTAAAGTAGACAATGGTGAAAAGCAAGAAGATAAATATTTCACATTTTGCATTCAGGACATTCTCTCCACAAAGAGAAATTTCATCTCATAAATATCTCATGTTATTTATTCAATTACTTAATGTATACTGCTCTTTCCCACCTGAAATTATGTAGAGAAGACAGCCTGGATCGCTTTTACCTCTGTACTTGAAACTCGGGGTCATTTCTCCATTTTGCACTAAACAATCATCTTAACATATTTTCTTTTGCCTCTTGTGACTTTAATTTTGGAAAATGGGCAACTGCTTATCTTCCAGAAAGCCGGTGATTTACCAATCGCATAGCTAAAATTTAAAAGTGTGAGAAAGCACAGAACTCATACCGACAATGGCCCCTTCTTGCTGTGCCAATTTCAGCCAGTCATTATAGTCATTAGTCTCCAATTCTCAAGAAATAACACGAGGGCACTAGATGGATCTCATCATCAACTAAACTTTGCAAACATTCAGTCTGGGTAGAGTCATTGAATACTATCCATTCATAAGCTAATCTGGTCACTTGTTTTGGTCCTTCTGGGCTTCTGTAACAAAAAACCTTAGATTGGGTGTCTTGTAAACACCAGGAATTTATTGCTCACAGTTCTGGAGGATGAACCATTTAAGATGAAGCTGCCAGCAGATACAGTGTCTCATGAGGGCACATTCTAGGCTTCATAGCTGGTGCTTTGTCACTGGGTCCACTCATGGCAGAAGGAACACAGAAGTTCCCTCAGGCTTATTTTATAAGGACACCAATCCCATTGTGAGCCCTCAGAATCTGATTACCTCCTAAGGGTCACACCTCTTAATACCATCACCTTGGGGGTTAAGTTTGAACATAAAAATTGGGGAGCAGGAGCATTTAGACTATAGTACCACTCTTGAAGCATGCCCTATTAATAAAAGAGGTGAGCTTGTATTTACATTGTACTTTCCAGTTTGACACATGTTTTAACATATCTCATTGGATTTTCACATGGAGATCAAATGGGCCAGTAACCCATTTTACGATTAAGAGGCTAAGCAAAGGAGCAAAAGAGTTCGTTTTGCTGCTCTTTAGAAAAGCATAAAACTATCCCAAATGAGAAGGGAGAGATTTTTGTAGCCCTCCCACTTAAAACAACATTATCAGAGATAGGGCAAAAGAGAATGCACAGAGTGCTAGAAGCTGACAGATGTGAATCCAAGTTCTGTTTTCTGCCTCTTAGCAGCTGTCTGACCTAGGGCAAGGTATCTATCACTTGGAAACTTAAAGTCTCACCTGTAAAAACTGAACTAATAATAATAAGATACCTCTCTAGGTCAGTGTGATAGGTAAACAAAATAATTCTAGGAACAGACTTTGCATTAATGCTTGTCATGCAATAACCACTCAGAAAAGGATGCTTTATAACAAAAGTACAGAGTGCCACCTGTTCTCCCTAATTAACGCCCCTCATAACACACCCAAATGAAATAACAAACCAAGTGAAATTCTATCCATCTTTAAGAAGATGTAAAAACATGCTATTTTATAATTGGTAACACTGCCCTTGTATCTCTTGTAATAATTAGGTCTTTATTCCAAGGGGCTTTATAGAAGAAGGTCTTCCCTCGATGACATACAGAGAGTTTAGAAAATAAACCTCCTTCTATAGTAATTTCCTTTATCCTCTATGCCCCATATAGAGAAGATTTTTTATGTTCCCTCTTTACCATTCATTAATGACATATTTCACAGGTGATTCACAAGCCTTTAACTCATGATGTCCTGAGAAGCCAGACAGAACCATCATTTTTGGTTTATCCATCTGTCACATTTCAGTAATTATTCTTTGTCAGAAGGAACTGCCTCGTGTGCTCGGCAGTCCATGTTCCAGGCATCCTTCCTCTCTTCCTGTCCCTGCCCAGACACCTAGAAAATGGGATTCCTTCAGGGCGGGCTTGGATGAGATCCAATTCAAAGACATATAATTGGCAGTTTTTTCATCTTTCAAAGGCCTTTTCAATAGTCATGATGCTACAGTCAGACTTGCTTTGATTCACACAAAGCATTGCCTCACCTCCAAGACTGTTGCTAGGATATAGGGGATATCACACTCCTGAACACATAGGCGGAAGGAAAAGAGTTTCCTCCTCCTTGCAAATGTCATTGCAATTCTTGTTCTGCTTTTCTTCAAGGCTAAACTGATGACAAAGAATGGAATTAGGAGGATGAAGTATTGAAATCAAAAGTCAGAAACCAGAGAGACCAGTGCCTGACTGGTAAATGAGAGCCAGGAGGGCCCCTTGGGAGAGAAAGTGTTACATGTAATAGTAGTGAGGTGACTGCTGTGTATGAGATCCAGAACCAGGAAGAGGGCCTCTGTGCATGTGTGTGTGCACATGTGCATTGTAAAGAGAAGGTATTAAAAATCTACCAGAGACTGAAATGTCCTCCTTCTTCACTATCTAAAGGCAGTAAGCCAGAAAAGAGAGCTCTCAAATTTATTAAGCATTGAACAGCTTGAGGTCCTATTAATATGTAAATATGGTATCTGGAAAAGCTAGCATATTAAAGGGTTATCTACTGTAGTCATTTTTAATTCATCCGCAAAGCCTTTGATACTTCTCCCTTCAAAAAGTAGAGCCCAATTCCCCCTTTCTTAAGTGTGGACTGTATTTAACGACTTACTTTTAGCCTAAAAGAATGACAGCAACACTCTCATGAGAGCAGGACATAAAATAGTGAATGGCTCCCTTCTTACCTTCTCTTTTATATTATCCTTTCTGGGGGAACCCACGTCACGAGGACACTCAAGCAGCCCTACGGAGATGCTCGCGAGAGGAACTGAGGTCTCCTGACACCTGCCTTGGGAGTAGCCCCCTCTATGAAGCTGATCCTCCAGCTGCTGTGGAGCCTTGGGGATAACGGATGCCCCAGCCACCATGACTGCCATCTCCTGAAACATCTGAAGCCAGAGCCATCCAGCCAAACCCCTCCCAAATTCCAGACCCAAATAAACTATGAGGTAATTAAGTGTTTATTTTAAGCCACTCGATATTAGGTTAATCTGTTTTGTAGCAATAGATGTCTAACACTTCACTTTCCTCCGGTAATGTGTTAGTTCAGATTAGCTAACCACCAAGCCACCAAGGACATCAGGCCTAGGACTAAAGTATTGTAACAAGGGGAGAGTCAGATAATCTTTATATCCTTTCATTATTAATTTATGCTGACAGAGAAGACAAATCAGGGTAGGCCGCAGTGGAAGATCTTGTCACACCAGAGCCAGCAAGGCCTCCAGGACATAGAAGGGGTCCAGAGAGGAACTGTGGCCTTTTCCAGTGTTACACAGCACTTCTGTTTTGGTTGCCACAGGCCCAGGCCCACCTTCTGCTTCCAAACGATGAGACTCACCTACACCCAATGGAGCCAGGCCACAAGCACAAAGAATCCTACACAGAAAACTGAAGTAGGAAGAAGAGCAGTTAGTTATGGTGAGAAAGGGCTGAATAATGCCAATTTAACTACCCTAAGGTTGAAGAGCCAATAGTTCAAGGAACCCCCCTTCATAATTTGATAAAGATCATCATGCATCATGTGAGTTTGAACAGCGAGGCTAGTCAGTGCAAATAGCAACAATCCCCAAACTTAGCTATACCCTGACACCAGTGGGCTTGGGGAAATGCAGATTACTTGGCCCCATCTCAGTACCTATGGGATCAGAACCTCGAAGTGGGCCCCGGGTTGCACCTGAGAAATCACCAACCCCTCAGAGTCAGCAAGCAGTCGAAGCTGTGGGATCAGTGGCTGTGGCCACGTGGCTGTATCACTGACGCCAGATTCTTCACTGACAAAGAAGGAATAGAAACAATTTCCCAAATTCCTCACAAAGATGAAGAAACAATAAGTTATTTAGTTAATGCCAGAATGCCTTGAGCTCATGAAAAGAAAGTTACCACATGAATTCAGGGTTTGCTTTCGCTGTTATTCTGCTCCAGAAACATATTTGCCCGTAGGCCTCTTTGAATAGCTATAGAAGCCTAATTCCCTTTGGAAAGAAACTTTCGAAGCTGGTCAGTATCCATCTGTAGTGAACAATATGCGTAGTGGGGCTTCTTCCAAAGACTTTTACTCTGGAGGTGGCCTTTGGGACAACGGAGGAGGGGGCGGGGAGGGCTCACACATGCATGCACACACAGGCATGCGCACGTGCATTTGACAGAGGGTCGGAGTCTCAGATCCAGCTTGCTGTATCTTGGCCTTTGTGTGTATCATCCTGGGAACTGGAATGATATTCTGATAGCACAGGCTCTTATCATAGAAGCTTATCCACAAATTATAGCCCTGAGAAGCCACTAATAGTATCTAGTAGATGTTTCCAAAAGTATTCCCAGTTTATAACTATTCATAGCGAAAAACACAGGAAGGAAATACACAAATACGTTGATTATGGGTATTGCTGGATAGTGGGATTTCAGGTAATTCGACACTTTTCTTTTTTAAAGTTTTATGCTGTTTACATTCTTTTACAATGGTCATGCATTATGTATAATCAGAAAATAATGTGTTAGGTTTTTGTCACTACAAGCAGGAGGGGGTAGAAGATTGTGGTACCAGACCCTGGAGGCTGGGCAGCCTGAGACAGCTGGAGCTGGGCAAGCCTAGAGTAGCTAGGTGTCCCTCCCCTTCCCTCCAAATTCCTGCTCCAACCTCTCTCTGACCCTACCAAGGCAGGGCAGAGTCTGAGAAGGACAAAGACTGGGTCTCAGAGCAAATAGAGAAATGACTGGCACCATTACTGTTCATAATTATTTTCCATTTTATTTTTTGGTGTTTGGGAGCATAGGGAGAGATAAGCCCACACTCTCCTACAGTGCTCTTGGCACCATCACACCAAAAAGAGAATGCATTTTTAAAGCACTGTGAAAACCACCTAACTAGATTGCATAAGTTCATTTTTTATGAAAAGGCCCGAAGGCATCAAAACCAGAGTGGGAGGAAGGAGTACAATTCACAGAATGAACTGTATTGCTCATTGGGAATGTTTTCTACACAGGCTCAGATATTTAGGCCTATTCATAAAATTTACAAACAGATAGCTCTTGTGGCTAAATTTCATCACTTACTTGCAAGAGGCAACAGATACTTACACAAGGCCAGGTCTTGTAGGTAAGTCATCCCCTTCTTTACCACCTTTGTTCTTTGTGTAACCAGGCACAGCTCTGAACTGTGGGGACATCACTACTACAACAACAACAATCCACTTGAAAGAAGGAGACAATCAAATTCTCATCAAACCAACTGAAAGTGTGCAGACATTTGGTGGGTGTGCTAGTTCTGAAAAAAAAGCATCACCTGTTTCTCCAGCACCAAGTCATGCATTTTCACCTTCTAAAATGACATCAGATCCTATCATGGTTTGTGAAATATTCTGTAAGTATGAATTAACCAGGTTTCCTTTTTATTTCTCTTTATACATGCCTCCCATCCATTTATTAGAATATTTAAAAGTACAGCATTTGCTAACAGCCAGTCCACAAACATAATAAAAATTTTCAGTAAAATATTTAAAACTCAGGACAGCAGCAGTGACATCAAAACTAAATGCTAGCAGCCCGCAATAGCAAATCTCAAGTGGCCTTTCCACCATGCAGCTCTGTTGAAAGAGGCAGCATTTCATACTTTGTCCTAAAAGATAAAAAGCGCAGCCTCTCCAAGGCCAGGCAAGGTAAGCAGAGCTATCCAAAATCTTGAACTCTCCAAAGAAAATTTCTGAAAGCCTTCCACTTCCCCTACTCTATTCTTCTTTTGTAATGGACAGTTAGATGCTAGATGGATAGGCAGAAGTATTCCATGAAATGAGCCTGTTATGAATGTGCTTAGCAAACTCCAATCTCCTAACCACAAAAGCCTAGAAAGAGTCAGAAACTGTAGCTGACCCCAGGAAGAGTACAGGAGCAACTTAGCACCAACAGACAAAAGTACTTGTGTACACCACTGTCTAAAAAAATCCATGAAAATAAGATTCAAGCGCCTGCCGTGTACCAAACATAATTGTATACCAAACCAAACCCAGGAAGCCAAAAATACAAAAATAAAATAAAAGCTTGATACATACAACAGAATATTTAAAATGAGGACTGTCCTGGAAACATCAGCCTTGAGGTCTGTGAGGACTGGCCCAGGGAGTCCCTGGGGCCAGAGAGTGTGGCTTTGTTCCTGGATTCTGCCTATAAGATCTGGCACACATGGGCTCCTTTCCAGAAAATTCTGAAATTGTCTAAAATCCCTATAAAAGGGGCAGAATTGCACAACTTCAAGTTTCTTGAGAGTGGTTTCAAGGTGAAGGTGAGGATCGAGTGACAACTGGGAGAAGACATAAAACAGGGGTAGTGTGTACCTGAAAAGAAACTATCCTGTGGAGGAAGAAAAGGACAAAGGGGAGGCCAAAATAACATGCCGCAGTTTACATTAGAAAAGAACTTCTCTTGCTCCCTTTGACATTACCCTACACACAAACAAACACATGGCAGCTTGCAGCTCCTGGCTCGAGGACCCTAGTCCAGTGTGGTGTGGGCCTAAGTTCAGCCCCCATGCCCCTGGAGGCCAGAGCAGAGCCTGGTGTCCTCAGCCAGTGAGAAAGCACCACTAATATAAAATGCAGGGGGCTGCAGAGGGAAGAGGTCACATTGGGAGACAAAGAGAAGAGAAACCACATTCCTTTAGAACGTTTGTTTGGAGTTTTTTTGAGACTATTTTTCCTGTCTGTTTTTGAGTCTGGCGAGCCCAGCTACAATACACTTGTTACGCTGTAAGACTTCCTATTTTCCCATGATGACCAAGTATCTTTCAATTTTCCCAGCAATTCTGTAAGGCTGATACTATAATTGCGTCTTATAGACAAAGAGACTGAAGCTTAGGAAAGTTATGTGACTTGCCCAAGATCACAAAGCTAATGGTAGGTACCAGAATCTGAGCCCAGATCTGCCTCCTTTTTTCAAACATCTGAGCTCCTGAGACCAAATATCATCAGGATATAAACTTATCTGTATTTCAACATACTTATAAATAGCTTCCATAACACCACGCATTCTGCAAACAAAAATATTAATTCACAGGGTGTTTTAGGTGGCTGTCTTCCCCCCTCTGCTCTTGCTGGACAACTCTTCTTTCACATCTTCTTCCTTGCCACTTCTGCACACCCACTCCCTCCTCCCCATCCTCTGCCCTTTTCTTTCTTACCTCCCTGGGAAGTTTCTTCTCTTTTTTGCATAACAGAATGTTCTCTAAACAAAGATAATTAAACTAATTGGTTCAACTTGACAAAAACAACTTCAAAAACCTTTCTCAGGCAGAGTTCCTCATCTGAACCACAGAATATAGGAGGAACTGTTTTCCCCCAAATCTCCCAAGAATAGTACATAGATCACATAATTCTAAATACATAAGTGAAAAGTTAATATGTTATGTACAATGGACACTTAACTCTGTGGAGGAACCCTGATCAAGAAAGAGATACCTTTGAACCTAAGAAATTGGTGAGAAATTAAAAGAAAATAATGGTTTTTGCCATTCGTGATCATCTGATTTAGTCGTAGTAAGAAGTCAAATCTACGTGAAACACATGGTAGGCAACTCCAATAAAAATGTAAGGAAGTGGAGACAATAGTTAGATTTAGGAATAAACCCAAATAGTAAAGGAATTCAGTCATTCTTATAAACCAATTTTTTGACATTCACACACTTAAGATTTTTCTATAAATATTTTCAATTGTTTCTACCAAAATTTATTATAAAAGAAACTTTATATCATTACCAAAAACAGATACCTGTATTATTTATGCCAAAAACTAAATAATTAAATATATACCAGTACCCAGCTAAGCCTGTCCCCTTTATAAAAGCAGAAAAATAGTAAGAGAATTGGAAAAAGAAAAATTATCTATGTGATTCAGTTTTATAAAATGTTAGGGTCCCAGATCCATCCAAAATCATCTTGACCATTACCAAAGCTACCCCTCTCACTGTGGGAAACCCTGCATTTTAAGAAAAAAAAAAAAAAAAAATCAGTCAACAAATGCTTCCTGTGCCCAGTAATGTTCATTGCACTGTACTTGGAATCACAAAGTCTCTTTCAATGAAGAGCTGATATTCTAATTTTGGAAGACCCACTCCACTACAATATGGCAGATGCTCAAAGTCAACTCCATCTGCCTCTTTAAAAGATACATAAAACCTTGCTGCATGTAACACATTTCAAGTCCCAAGGACCCCAGAAAAAGAAAGTGGTTGCCTAGACAAAATCCAGCTCCACAATAAACAATGAAGTCTCTGTCAACCAAGTGGTAAGAAATGAGTTCCTACCCAAGGGCAGAGACAGCCCACAGCATTTAAAGATGACGTTCACACAACTAATCAGCCTTTGATGGCATGGATCATTTGCATGATTCTCATTATTAACCAGATTCTAACATTCCATCAGAGGGTACATTTCTTGCTCAGGTTTGAAGGCTCTTATTGTGAGAGCTCCTCCATGAAATGATATCCTAATTGCTATGAAAATAATCAAGGTACCACTTAACACTCTTGTCACAAGATATTTATTTTTAGGCTCTTACTGTATAACAGGCTGTAGAAACCTCTACTTCCCCAGTCCCTTTTATTACTCAAAGATTATACATATTAGAATAAAGAGAATCAAGAAAATGTCAATAAACAAAAAGTAAAATTTACTCTCCCTCCTCACAATTATTCCTATAACTAAAAACACGAACACAGGGATCATTATATTTCAGCAATTGCCATAGTGACAAAGTAAGACCAGACAGCTGCATATGATTTTTTTAATGTTTTCATTTGTTAAAATATTTTAAACATAGTTTGGTTTCTTACACCAGCTGGCCAGAAATGGATTTCAGTTCACTTTATGTTACAACGTCTCTAAGGCCAGAGAGCCTCAGACTTTTTGAAGTCCCCACATTAACAGGGTGCACATGTGTAAATAAGGAAAGCCAGCTTACAGCTTACAGGCTTGCAGCCCTGGCTTTCACTCCCACAGTGGCTGAAAAATTCCCAACTTGATTAACTTTCAGAACCCATAAAGGGCTTTGAGCTCCTCCAAGAAAGACCCTATATAAATACAAAGTATTATTATTAGGTGGCACTGGAATTTATTAACGGTTTAGTTATTTCATCAGTTTCTTGCCATGTAGTTTTTGTTCTAACACAAATCCACCTGCAGGGCTAGTGCAAAATTTGGCCCCATGATCCAAAAGCCACCCTCTCTCGGACAATAAAGAAAGCAAAGATATTCTCATTAGCCAGAAATCGTTAATAAACCTTGCATACTGTTATAGCCTAATGTCCCAACTATCCATAAGTAAAGTCATATGCTAAGGCACCCCCGTGTCAGCCAAACCCTCTCATTCTGTTTCAGATGGCACCTTTGGTGACATTACCTTTCATGACAACAACTGCAAAAATAAATACATCCCAAATATTCTTACATTGTCTTAACTTGTTTTCTGACTCAATAATTCAGCTTACATTGTCACATTGTCTTAACTTGTTTTCTGACTCAATAATTCAATAATTCAATACCCTTCTCCTCCATTTTTAATATACATTTCTGGATATAATGATTTTCATTAGTTTAGTATCAACCATAAAAATACACAATTTCCTTGTCAATGACATCAGAAGTATTTCTTGATTTTCTAAAATAATTTAAAGGGAAATTCATATGCCTATATCTATGGGTAAGGCATTGTAGGAATATAGAATATATAACACACCCAATGGATTCAACCGAAGAAATTAGACAGATGCATATTGAAAGATGATTAACAACATAGAGCATATAGTTGTTTCTTATTGAATGAATTAAATCAGACATTACATTAATTACAAGCGAATGTCCCAGCAGGTAGTTAGAGGGACATCAAGTTGAGTTGGGGCTAAATTGGTGGTCCAGGTCTACTAAAATCACACAGACAATTTTAAAATAATACCGATGCCTGGGTTTCACCCTAGACCAATTAAAATGGAACCTCTGGAAGTGGGGCCTAGTCATAGTATTTTTAAATGTTGCCTAGATGATTCTAATAGGCAATTGGAGTTGAAAACCATTGGGCAAGACTTAGGAGAATTCAGTTGCATAAAAAAACAATAGAGATAAGCCCGAAGGTGAGAGAGGACACCCCCAGGTGACTGGGATGGTGAATTTGGGGAACAGTGAGCCAACCAAAGGTGGAAGCAGAAGAATATAACGGGGGAGCGGTGACAAATAGTATGAAGGAGAAGGGCTGGGTCAACTCTAGAGGAACCTTAAAGTCTAGCGCCACAGCCAGACTGACCATTCCTGCCTTGGCCATCGCCATTCTGAGTCCAATCTCTCTTCCCCAAATGTTGGGCTTTTTAATATTTTTTAATTGTTTAATTTAAAATGTTTTAAAACAATCATTGTATTTCTAGAAACTTCACTTTTTTAGGCTAAGTCCCTCTCAGTTCAACCATTCTTCATCAGACACTCAAGCTTTCTCAAAATCCGAAGCCCCAGATAAACTCAGTCCTTGGGATGTGGTCTCTGCAGGGAGAGGAGCCCTGCGTTGGCCTCCCTGCTGGCCCCCTGCCATGTAGAAGCCAGAATGCCTGCGCACTTTGCATTCAGGTCACATCCCTGCATGCATATAGCACTTTTAGTCAACGGAAGCCTCTAAATTTGGGTGGATGCTGTTTTGTCTTGCTTTATTTTCATTTGTTTTATTTTAATAAACTGCATAGTTATTCTATGGATGTGCAGTCACAAAAAAATTTTTTTAACTGTGGGACTTTGCATTCAGCCCTGTTCTATTTCAGCATATTTGTTTTGGCCCACTCTCCCAGCCTCCTTCCTTGAAAGTTAATTATGTTTGATTAACATGATCTGAATGTGTCTATTTCCAAGTGCCAAAGTGAAGTGTTCATTAGCCCTTCGGTGAGATGCACAAATTACTCCACCAAATAGTGAAAAACCAACTCAGACCCTTGGGAACAATTTAACTCAATTCCAAGACACTTCCATGCCATTTCCCTGGTATTCCTCCTACCCAAACAATTTATATAAAGGAAAGGCTGCAAGGAATCAATGGGCTAAACAAAGGAGTAAGGAATCCTAAGCTAAGAGTTTCCTATCTGAGTTTCTGTGACCTTGGAGCACTCAAACAGCATCTGCACGTCCTTTGTAGAAGTCTCAGAGCCAGATGGCAATGTAGGCCCTCCACTCTGAGCCCCTCTGTCTCCCCTCCACCACAGATTGATTTATTTCATTCCAACATCCTGAGCTTTAACCTAGTGTACATTATAAACCTTTTCAAAATTGAATCTATGAGCAAAGTAATTGCTGTTTGGAAGATAAGTAGAGGAAGACCCTGCCTGCAATTAGCATTTCTTTCCAAAGAGCACCCTTCACCCTCACCTGGACTTAGCTTTGTCCAGGATTCCCTTTCCTCCTGCATAAATTAGAAATTATACTGACCTACTTTGCTCAGCATAGCTAATAAAAAATCGTGTGAAGTGTTGTTCAGATATAATGTGGCCTATAAATGCTTTATGTTCTGCAAGTGGCATGGGATAGCCATGCATTTGTAATGCTTAGGAGCCATATGCCTCCAAAGTTTGCATCTTAATTACAACTAGGAGAATTCCATGTGTTTGCAAGTAAGAGATTCTACTTTTTACTTGGCAGGTTCATTTTTCTTAAATAAATTAGATAATCCAATTTGGGTTCTTTTTGTTCTTGTTATTTTCTACTGTTTTCTTCTAAGCAAGAAAAATTAAAGAAAATCCAAAGAGTGGGATCCTATGGAATGTCTCAGAATTCAGAAATAAATGTGAGCATGACCTCACACTAAAGCTGATTTATCTACATGTGAACATAAGCGCATATAACTGTACATTCTCCAGTACGTATATTTGAGAGAACTGACTCCCCCATCTTTGAGTAGGAACAGCATAAGATGTGGAGGAAAGAAGAGAGCTCTGGACATCCAAACAATAAAGACAAAAAGCTGCTTCACGTTGCATCAGGAAGAGTGGAGATGGGGGAACTGGTGAGTCTCATGGCACCGAGCACTTCACATTCAAACTGCAGTTTCTAGAAGTGTTCAGCATGCTTAATTTTTTCCCTTTGCTGATATTAATAATGATAGCACTTAGCATTTCTAAAACACTTTTCATCTTCAAAGCACTATATGAACATTACCTAATTAACTAACATTAACTAATTATAATTAAACTTGCCCTGGGCTCACAAATCAGGAGAACTTTAAGAAGGGAGGGGAGAGGGAGGAGAAAAGAAGAAAGGCTTTCTTGCCAGACAAGTTTCCCAAGTTTTCTCAGATTGAATTTTGATTCAAATTATCACAGATTTTTAAACAATCCTTGAGATAACCTAATAGGCCTCCCCTGCTTCCCAATGGTTAAATATTGATGAGCACAATGGTAAACGGTCTCCAGAAAAGAAAAGAAAATTGTCATTCTTATACCAACTTCTATTAATAGAAGAATTTAAGTGCCACTTACAAGTGTTTCTCTGAAGCAACATGTTCTAAAATATTGAGCCAAAGAAATCTTTTTCTAGAGCAACCTCCTGACATCTCTCTCTTTCTCTCTCTCTCTCTCTCTCTCTCTCTCTCCCTCACAGACATGCACATGCACACACATATGCACGCCCAGCACAGATACACACTCTTGCAAGCAGATCCACACACACTTCCTGCTGAGTGGCGTCAGAATTCCGACTTCCAAGCTTTAAGTGCAGTAAGCTCAGTGTTCTAACTCATGAGCCTATTTTCAGACATTTTAATGTATCTATTGAATTTCCTTTTTATTAACCTTAGCAAAAACTTTTCAGTAATATTATATCCTAAGATCAAATAAAACATCCTGTTTCCATAATTCCTAGACAGAAAAGCCATATAATCAAATGAGTCTATTTGGATGCTTGCGTGCTGTACATTACATTTATCTAAATTTATACTTGAAGGAGCCAGTGGGGAGATAGGGTTTAAAGCCTCTTAAAAGTTCCCTCTCGTTTTCATTCTCAAAATGTCTAAATGAAATATGCAGCTACGCTTGACTGGAAGCTGTTGCTAAGACTTTGTTCTAGTCAGTACTTGCTCAGACTCTGTTCCAAAGTATTTGCTTTAGTAAGCTGCAAGTTCAGGACTGTATCAAAAAATAATGGTCCTCCTTCATAGAAACTCTTCTTCAATTGCCAGGTTTAGTAGGGTGGCTGTAAAAAACATGGCAATAATGGCATAATTTATCTTACTTTTTGTCATAATTCACACTGCTTTGCATTGGTAAAATTATTCTATTTTTCATCAATGAACCAGACCTTTGTAATGTTACAAAAATATCATTGCAACACGCCAGTATCCCTATAGGTTTGCTGACTTTAAAGGCCTCCAAGCTTAAAAGGCATATAATCTCTGCTTCTCAGTGTGAGCCTCGGAGAGAGACTGATTCAGCTCGCTGACAGTGGTTACACTCAGAAGCCAGTGATCGATCAGCTGAAATGATGATGTGTGTGGTTTATCTCTGCTGAATTTGATCTTTCTATTGTGCCCCTCCAGCCTCTATGTAATGAGAGCCTGGGGCCGGAGCCATCCACTGAAGTCACTTCTACCTCCTTGTTACCCATGTGTCTCCCTGTGGCGATGTACTTCACCTTTCTCCTAGGAAGACTGAATATCAGAGAAATTAGAAGGCTTAGGCATGAACAAATGCTGGAAGCACCATTAAAACGTCATCCAGTAAAAGGTCAGAGCCTCTCTCTAGCACTACGTATTTTTAGTTTTTCCAATATCATCCTTAGGCTTCTGCTTTGCAAAAATAACATGGGTAAATGTGAGTTCTTCGTTCTCTTAAGGGAACTATTTTTTTTGTTTTTGTGGTTTTAGGGTTTGTGTTGTTTTTTAGCAGCAGAATTAATTCAATGCTTGGTAAGTGTTCAATATCAAAGAAAACTGTGTGGGTTATATAGAATTCAACATGTCACATTACGAGAAGGATAATCCCTTGGGCACCCCAGTCACAGGCCTCTTTCAGAAATATGAGACAAATAAAAGAGACCACAGAATAAATCAAAAGAGGACATAATTTTGAAAAAAGATATTTAAAATCCTCTCCCTGTAAGGCTAATGGCATGTGCCATTTTTATTTGATGGCCTGAGGCAAAGTCACCTAACAACCCATAGTGCTGACAGAATTGCGTCTTTGTTTTTTAACTTCTGCCAGGGAAGTTATATGACTCCTTGTAGCATGTTATAAAAACTCAGTATACAGTATATACAAATCTGCAAAAGCTTGCTCTGCAACCTTAATCCTTTAGCGAGATTTATTCACCACTGATGAAAACCTAATTTCTGAGTCCTGCCTATTTGCTGAATTTAAAATCTCTGTTACACTCTTTATAATTGCTCTACATAATTCCAGTTTCAAATGGCATCAAATCTGCTCAAACAGCAAACACCTTTATAGAATGAGACTTTCCTCAAACAGTGTTCTATGTATGGAAAAAAGAAAACATTTTGTACACCTTGTGTACTGAGCTGGACCGGGCATAATCAGTTGTGCAAAGGTAATGCAAACCCAATATAAATATTTAGAGGCCCAAACTTCTGATGCATAAATTCAACATGGAGTCTATTACACAATACTTTTAAGTTATTTAAATTTACATGTTCAACACTGTGTAATTCCTGCTGAAACCCCATGACGCTGTGATATACAGAATCTCCACCTTCATTTCTTTGATCTGTTCTGCTTGAAAGAGAATGAGGACTCTAATTAGAAGATGAGTTTTGCATAACTTTTTGTGAATAAAGGTAAAATAACTTCAAACGCTGAATCCATCATCTTCCAAAAAGGAAAGGTCTCAAGATCAAGGCTGTTTGTTTCAGGGTTTTGAAGCAACGAAGGGTTTCACTTGTGGAGGGGTTGGGAGCAGAGGAAGGATCAATTTACAAATTTAAATGTTCAGAAGGAACTATCTCCAATATTCAGAGTATCTCAATGACATATCCAGCTATTTTTCAGGATGCCTCCCCCCAAAAAAGAGACCTCACGCTATGTGCCTCCTTTAGCCTGCAATTTGCACCAAAGCTGGAAACAGAAGCCATGTCAGAAAGTCGTGAGCAGAATAAGGGAAACTGAGGACATGAATTCATGTTTAGTAAATGAACTAAGACAATCTCTGTAATGACTGTTACATTTCATTTGTGTATCCCAAGCAAAATCTGTTAAAAATAAATTATATATGTTTAAACTGGAAGTGTTCCTAGCATAATGATATAAGGTACCCAGGGCTAAATTGAAATGATCATTCTAAAACTACAAAAATCTCAGTAACATAAATTATAATTTCACGGTATGCCTTGAAATGGTGGTTTTGCAATAAAATTAAAATATATATTCTCAGTGTTTGTCTGGCAAATGCAAATACATGAAACAAACATGGTTAGTAAATGAACCAACAATTTGCTACATTTAAAGAAATCTGTTTTTACAATGAATTCTTCAATTGGCAAAAAGTCTAGAAATTTCGCCTTTCTAAGGGAATTACCATTGGTACAAGTCACGTAATGGTCCCCAAATGATCAGTGATGGTAGCAACAGAGATTTGCTGGGCTTAAAAAAAATTAAAAAATAAAACCCTTAAACAATAGAGGAAATACACTTGCTACATTAATTTTGTTGTTGTCATTCTATGTAGGTAGATTCCAAATAAGGGCAAGCACAGGCCAGTTCAAGTCCCCTTGCTGAAGGATAAAGGAGTGGGAAAGCTGGAGGTTAGAATTTTAAAAAAATAAAAACAACCCTTAAATGAAGATGTGTTGCCCAGATGGCTTGTGCTTGCTATTTACCTATGTTGTTTGCAAGTGTAAGTAGACAGCCCGGGGGCTAAGAAACCTCAAAAGGGGGCTGCAAGTGTTTCAGCAACTCATTCACTCAACAAACCTGCCCCCCATAGAGCTTCCTGGATGTTCATCAATTCCAATTTTTAAATGTAAACAAACATTCTTCATTTACTAACTGTCAGAGTCATGACACAAACCTAGCATTCTCCTTCAGTGGAAAACTTGCTTAGAAATTATTTCATGGGCATTTTTTTTGTTTTGTTTTTGTTTTGATTTCTTATTGAGAAGTGCATCATGAAGTGCTAGCTGCTTTTCTTTGAAGGAAAGCTTATTTTTTGACCAGACATACTAGCTCTACCACATCATCGCCAATATCTTTTTTAAAGATATGAGTTTATTTGAAAGATTCCCATTTATTGCCGGTGTTAATATTTACCAAGTTTTGCACCAGCTTAGCACAGATGCTGTAATACAGATGCTCTAGAAATCTATACCATTTGATCACATAGTTCGTTCTGTATGTTCAACAGAGAAAAAAGAGGTTGGAATTACCATATCTGTTTGACCTTTTCTCTGAGATATCTTAATAACATTGTGTTTAAAACTCTCCTTAATCTACCTATTGAAGCATTTTTGCCAGAGGCAATAATACAGAGTGAAGGGACCAGGAAGCTGCCAGCTTAGAGACCAGTGTTCAGTCTGGTCCCAGCTCTCCTACAAGCTCTCCCACCCTTTTTACCTAAGGATCTTCATCTATGAAATGACAAGGCTTGCTTTGCTGTGTCACAAACAACCGAAGGCAATGTCAGAGCCTCTAATCCTACAATGGAGCAGGTCAAGGAACTAAAGAGGTTCTTGATATTGTTTAAGCCTTGTTTGAGAAGGTTTGTTGATTTTGTTCAGAGGTCATGAATGTTCCAGCCTACTTAGAAATGCCAATGGATGACATATTAAGTGGTGCCCAAACAGACTGGGGGGTTTTATACCAACAGATGGGAGGTGGTGACTCCTAGGGAGAGCTGTATTATTCAACATGTGCTAGATCTGCAAACTCAAATTTTGTAGTACTGGGGGAGCATAACTTCCTATTTTTATTTAATAAATCTTTTCCTTTAGTTTCCAGTGTTTGAATGAAATGTGAGCTTGTTTAATAATTAACATAACTTGAATTTTGCTGTGGTTTGCTAGAGGAGGGGAGATGTGTCCTTGAGGACAATTCTAGCAAAGCACCACACCTCTCCACAACCTCATCCTCTATCCCCTCACCCTGGCCTATTTTTTGGCATATGGCTGATCCCCATGTGGCATGATTTTATGTATTTATTTATGATTTGTTAATTGTCTGCTTCTCCCAGTACAATGAAAGCTCCATGGGAAGTAGGGTCTGTGTCTATCTTGTGTACCTTTATATGCTCAATATCGTATAAAAATACCTAGCACATTTGTGAATGCTTAATTAATATTTTTTGACTGAATGATATAATTTGATTATTTTAAAGAGACTATTATATGGAAAATCATCAAATACTAATGAGAGTAACATTATACATGCCATATTATGTGTGTATGTATGTGTGCTATATATATATAAACTTTACCTCAGGAAAAGGAAAGTCAGGAAGAGTTAAGAAAGAAGATATGGAAGAATAGAACCTTCTAGACTCTTGCTACTCAAATGGTGTGGTCTAGGAACTAGCAACATTAGCATCACATGGGAGGTTGTTAAAAATAGAGGACTCAGGCCCTATCCAAAATCCACCAAATCAGAATCAATATTTTAACAGGATGATTTAACAGGTGATTCAAATGCACATTAAATTTGAGAGGCATTACCCTGGTGACCTCTATAGGAGACCTGTTTGGTGGGTGACACCAGAACATGTCTTTCCTCACTAAGTGCAGCCTTCTCCTAGACATAGCTGAGTGGAAGGTAATTCCAGATAGTTCTCTCTGGACCCCTCCTTTGTGATTAAATTAGGGTCACCTTCAGAGCCTTATAGGAAGGTCTAGCGTAATATCAGAACACTGTCTTACCAAATTCCAGAAAGACTCCCTTCCTGCTTAATGATGCCTGAAATTCTTTTAACAAGAAAGAAAAACCTTTCATTTCTAACCAGAAATAAAAAGCCTGAAGTGCAAAATGCAGAAAAGGTAAAATATAGTCATAAATTTAATCATACCAAGGAGAAACACAACAACAGGAATAAAAGACTAAGATCAGATTTCTTCAATGCTTGTAGGATATTTACTAGGGAGATAATATGACAGAAAGAGAAGAATTTAGGAACCAGAAAATAAAATTTAACATCATGACAAATGTTGCAGAATTTTCAATTCTACTTTGAATTGAGAGAAGATACTGTTTTCTTGTTCCCATAAACTTATGAAGATTTTTTTAAATTCTAACTTTATTATCAAAGTGCTTTATTCCCACAGTTTTTATAATCTAGTATTATCCAATAATCCAAAGTAAATTTATAGCTCAGTGAACCACAGTCTTAGCATTTCCAATTCTACTTGTAGGCTTATACAACCAAAGGAAGTGATGGTCCCAGGAGGCACGCTGGAGAGGAGGACCCTAGCAGTTTTGCCATGTGGAGAAATTAGGACGCTGAAAGCACACTTTTTCTGGGAACTCAACCTGCTACCAGCTGATAGTTATCTTAAGAAGTGCTTTTCTATAAATCACTGTAATTTAAAAGCCAAATGCTTTGAAACTCCTTTTGCCAGATCAAATCAAACTGACTCTCTGTTGGGGGAAGGGCCAGATGTGAGTTTTGTAACACACGTCAATTACTACCTAATCTATCACTTGTAATGGCTGGAAGTGCTCAGCACCATTCCCAGAACCAGTGTCACGGAAATACATAACAACACCTAGGTAGGAGTGGAATTTAAAAAATGCTCTAGCCCCTGTCTTCAAAGTGGGAGCTGAGCATGTATAAGCACATGCCCTGGTTGCCTTTTTCTCTCAAGCCATATCGTCCCTTGAGCTATTTAAACCCCAAGTTGTAAGCAGAAAGATATGTTGCTGTGTGAAGATGTCAACTTCTCCAATAGCTCCTAGGACACCTCTTTGGTGATAGCCAGGATTTTCCAGGCAGTGGAACGCTGGCTAACATGCTCATCAAACTCTGTGATGGACATGTGGTTCCTTTCCACAAGGGAAGAATCCATTTATTTGTGTCCTTCATATTGCCATAGGGTGCTTTTAATAGAAAATGACATTGAAAGCTTATACAATGTGAATAAACTGACATAAACATGAAATAATACACAGGCCATTTGAATAACCACATTGTCCACACAGCTGAATTTCTAGTTCACTGCCCCCCAGTGGTGTTATGTCAGCTATAAATATATTTCCCACTTAAACTGGCTGATTGAACTGTGGCTAGTTATCCTAGTGAGAGATCATCATCATTATCAATATCCCTAAGCTTAATTTAGTTCTTAGCATGTGCCAGGGACCACTCTGTATATGTGACATGTATTAATTCATTTCCTCCTCATAAAACTCATTGTGTGGTAGGTACTATTATTAGCCCCATTTTTAAAATGACAAAATTGAGGACAGATTGGTTAAGGAACTTGTATGTACAAGGTCATACAAATGACCCTGGAGGCATAAAATACATTAGGAACAGGCAAGAAAACATAGATCAGTTTGGTGCCTGTAGCTCAGCAGCTAGAGCACCAAGCATGTACACCAGAGCTGGTGGGTTCGAATCCAGCCCGGCCCTGCCAAACAACAGTGACAACTACCACAAAAAAATAGTGGGGCGTTGTGTCAAGCATCTGTAGTCCCAGCTACTTGGGAGGCTGAGGCAAGAGAATCGCTTAAGCCCAGGAGCTGGAGATTGCTGTGAGCAGTGATGCCAGGGCACTCTACCTAGGGCAGCAGCTTAAGACTCTGTTTCAAAAAAAAAAAAAAAAAAAAAAAAGATGAAAATAGTTTTTAAATCTATTTTTTATATAGATGTTGGATGTTTTAATAAATTAAAAAACATTAATTTAATATTTTTTAAATAGGTATTGGATGCTTGACAGGTATAGATCCTTGTGTTTCCTTGTATTTTCTATACCTCCATATTTTGACCTGTACAAACACACTACTCCCCAGTGTTTCTGATCAGCTAAAATGTTACCAAAAGAGAGCCAGATGGATAGAGGAGAGGCAGAGGGACCATTAGAAAGATTTCTTTGCACCAATTACTTTAGCTATTTAAAAAGAGTACCCTTGGAGTCAGGATGGTACATACCCAGATGTGTGGCTTCAGAGACATAACGTATAACCTGAAGGCTGAGAACTCCTTCCATGTGCTTCTTGGTAACATGGCACAATCACAAGGAAATTATTCCAACAAAGGCACCATTCCACCTCAGGCATTACTCCTTTTGTCTCCTCACTCTGGGTACCAGAATCTTAACTGAGCCACTTACAAGGGATACACTACGTTAACGATTCATGGAGACTACAGACGATCAACTACATAGATAGATTCTTTTCTATGAAATAAGAAATAGAATAGTTTTCTACACATTTACCTTAAGCAAAAAATTATACAAAAGAAAATATAAAGCTGGGTGTGGTAGCTCACGCCTGTAATCCTAGCACTTTGGGAAGCCAAGGCAAGTGGATCACCTGAGCTCAGGAGTTGGAGACTAGCCTGGCTAAGAGCAACACACACACACACACTAGTCTCTACTAAAAATAGAAAAATTAGCGAGGCCTTGTGACAGGCATCTGTACTCAGCTACTCAGAAGGGTAACGCAAAAGGATCTCTTGACCCCAAAATTTGAGGTTGCTGTGAACTATGACACCACAGACAGCACTCTACCCAAGGCAACAGGGAGACTGTCTCAAAAAAAAAAAAAAAGAAAGAAAGAAAGAAAGAAATATAAAATTCATCTGACATTGGACTACCTAACATTTTATATGGCCAATGCTATTCAATCTGCAAATATTTTTCTTTCACATCAATTCATTATAGAATTGTTGGAGACTTAACCAGGTAGGGCTGACTGAAGTGTCTAAGGTTTCTGTCTAGGTCTGCCCTTACCCTGCCCATCACAATCTGTGTCTCCCACACTATCCTTGTCACACCTGTGCCCTGTGCGTTGAAGTATCATTTTCTGATGCACATTCTTTCCTCATTAAGCCCAGGCAATTCTTAGTCTTTGCTTTTTCTCTTGCACAAGGCATGGTTTAAGTATACAGTTTATACCAGCAGTATTTCTATGGAAGTCTGCTTCCTCCAGCACATTTTTACGGTATTTTAGCCTGAAAAAGACTCCTCTTTCAATGCACACAAAGTGCATGGTCCTAAAGTGCTGCTCTTGCCTCTATGTCCCTGTTTCAGGTGACTCCCAGTCCTGACCCATATAGGCACTCTGAGACCATTGCAGAAATGTTTTGTTTTCTCCTTTTGTTAAGAAAGATATTTTTGTACATTGAGATCTGAATAGAAAGTGATTTGTCCTCCACAAACTCTTTGGAGGAAAATATGCTGTCTTTCCCCACCCATCCTTATACTGTATTTCTGAAATGCTTAAATATTCTTACTAACTCTTCTAAGAGAGTTAGTATATGATCTATCTCAACTCAAGAAAGAAAATTAATTTCCAAAGTCCGCTTTAGGTACAGGACACAATAAAGGGCAAGCTAAGAAATCATTTGTGACTCATGCAAATGGTTCCCCAAAGACGGAACCTGGCTTCCGTTAGTGCTGCCCGGAGCTTTGCCACATTCTCAGCCCCAGGAGCAATACTTAGTGTGTTAGAACTGGGGGTGGAAGGAGGGGCTACATGCAAGCCTCAAAGTAAAATAAAGGTGCCATTGCTAGAAAAAAAGGAAATGGATGGCATACAAGCTGGGGGAAAATGTCTGAATACAGCTCTCAAATGAATTAACTTCCCAACCTTAGCTTGTAAAATATTGACAGAAATTTTTGAAAGGGAAATTAATCCTGGTGATACAATGTCACATTTCTGACTCTTGACTAATCAGCAAATGCAGGCATACGTACATAAATGGATGAGAAAAATAGCCCTCCCATTTCAACAACAAGCAAATATATGGGTCACTTGGATGGAAATTAAAATCTGAATCAGTTTTAAAGTCATGAGCATCTAAGAGATGATAATAAACTCTCATGTCAAAGAGGTCTTATTCCCTTCACTTCAGTTTGCATCTTGTCCTGACATTACACCATATGGTGAGGGCCAAGTGCTCTTGTATGCAAAGTGGGTTCAGAGCAAATGAGCTAAAAATGTCTTATATACATAATGGCTCTTGTTTCAACTTAGCTGTGAATACTAGATTGCTGCAAACACCAAAATAATAGTGCTGCTAATGAGGAGATTTGTTCATAACTTACTACACTGTCAACTCTAATGTTCCACCATAATGGTTATTATTTATTGATATGTTGTGTGTATACAAAGCAGGGGCTGAGGCCAAAAGCAGCCTCTTAACAGAGTCTAAGCCTATTAGATTGTGAATAAGCTCCTAATTTTTTTTCCCACAAATCTGTATTGTTTGACATATCTCGACCAAAAAAGACAGGGGCCTAGATGTAAAGTCAGAATACTAGGGTTTCTCCTATAAGAAACTAGAATAAATTTACAAGTGACAACCTCCAATGCTGGGGAGGATGCTGACAAGCAAGCACATTGTCAGCAGGAATGTCTTTGATCAGCCCTTTGGAAAGAAATCTGGCATAATATATTAACATTTTAAAAGCATATATTCTTTGACTCAGCAATTTTACTTCTGGGAATTACTCCTGTAAAAATTAAAGTACCAGTACATAAGGACGTACATAACAAGGATGTTTATTGCAGCTGTGTTTGTAATGGCAAAAACTTGAAGCAAGCTACGTGTCTACAAAGGGTGAAAAAGGATTGAGTAGACTGCAGTGGGTCCACATGGTATGAGTCATCATGCAACTACTAAAAGGACCAGCCATGTTTATATATTAACTTGGAGAGATGTACATGATACAATACTGAGAAAAGTTGCAGGGAAGATAGGTAGGTAGAGAGATAAATAGAGACGTATATATACATATACATACTATGATCACATCTTTGAAGAATAGAATAGTAGGGTTTGAATTGGGGCTTTGCCATTTAAATGATCTTTGAACTGCAATTCCTCATCTGAAAACAAAGGTGATCTTTTTGTGATGATCAAATGAGATGATAATTAAAATGATTGGTGAACTGTAAATAACAACTGCATGTCATATAATATTATTATAAGGTGGTTTCACACAAGTCTGAAGTTTAGGGTCCTCCAAGGATAGTATCAACTTGTGAAGTTTTATTTGGATTTATCCATGCCAATATCCACTGCTTCTTCTGGTTTCCAACTGTGTCTAACCAGATTCATAAGAAAGAAAACGAATGGTAAATTATAGTTAATACCACTGCTGATTGCCCACATGGTACCAAGGTAACAACTGCCCGTGTTCCCCCGAGGAGCTGCACAATCCTTCTGGTAATTTCAGGCCTAACAAGATCATTTTTATTTGGTGGCTAGTTAAGTAAAGGATCATATAAGATAGTAGCCTTGTAGAAATATGGTTGTATGTAAAAAGTGTTGTCACTTTTTAAAATCAACACGTCTCTTCACCTGACAGATGGTTTTAATCATAAAATAAGTACAACTTTATTTCCTATCTCTAGGGCCAGATGGCCTCCATTCCAATCCTGGGCTCTACTTCTTTATAGCTGTGTAATCTTAGAAAATTACTTAACTTCTCTATGTCTCTCTTCCTTTATTGGCAAAATGGGAGTGAAAATGATACCCACCACTTAAGATTATAACAACTAAATGAGTTAGAACATTTAAGGATGTAAAACTCAGATATGAGCTAAGAGGTGCTAAATAAATGTTAGTTATCATTATTCTAATCTTATCATGAGTACATATGCTTTTCCATATTGATTATATAGCCTTCACAGTCATCACTTTGTGCTTAATAGTACATACACAAATAGCATGTTCTCTCAAATGGGTGTGCTCTAATTTATTAGGACATTATTCCAAGTAATGGAATAATGCCTGCATCTTATTTTTCAATTTTTCTGCTGATACGTCAAAATTATGAACCATATGTTAATTAATGACTTTGTACAGTAACTTTTTCCATGTTCTGGATTAGTCACATAAGATAGATCCCCAGAAAGAGTTTAGAGGAAAAATGGACCTAGTAATCTTTAGGTATTTTGATACATTTTAAAAGTTGGACTTTAGATTCTGATTATTCCATCTTTGCTTATTCTTTTTCAGACTCCATTCAGAACAAGGCTCTCCACCAAGCCATTCAGCAGCCCCTCATATCTATTCTCAAAGTTCATTTAAGATAGGTCATTACGAAAATTTACCATTTTAAATTTTATCCACAAAATTACTTGAGTTTCAGATCTTTAAAACATAATTCCCTAAGTACAATCACATCATATTAGAGCTTTGTTGTTAATAAGGCAAATTTGAACTAAAAAAAAAAAAAAACAGGAAAATCCCTTTACTCAATGACATTTTTAGAACATAAAATTCCCCCTATGAATCACATGCTCACAAACCATGCACCCCTAAACGTTCAGCTCCTCTGACTCATTCTGAAACATTCTGACAACTTCTCCATTGAAATGCAAAATTTCCCAACACCCTTAGATTCTTCTTTCCTCTAATTAATTAGTTTCCTTTCCCATTGGCAAAATACAATCGTGATAGTGTATATATTTACAGAGTGCGCATTAGAGCACATGTCCAGAATCTTCCACTGCCCCTTGGTCTATGTTTTCCCATCTTCCAGGTATGCCTTTCTCTAAGGTAACACTAGACTTTCATTGTCCTCTTTTATGGCCACTGACCACCACTGCCCACAGGTGGCATCTTATTTTTCAAATTCCTGGATGTTTTCTAATTTTTTTTTAATAATTGACACTCACATTTACCAGTTTCCTTTCCAACTTCTTTTATTTTTGTATGCAGATAAACTTGTATCCTTTTTTTAAATTTATTTATTTTTATTGTTAAATCATAGCTGTGTACATTAGTGCAATCAAGGAGTACAATGTGTGAGTTTCATATACAATCTGAAATATTCTCATCAAATTGTTGTATCTTTTTTAATTTCAAAATATTAAAAGGTTGCAAATGGTTTTGGTATGTGACTAGCTCTTATAGTGCTTAAGTACGGGGCTATAAGTGTTTCCATCATGCAAATAATGTTCATTGCACCTGTTTAGGAAAGTTTTGACCCATCGCCTCTTTTCCCTTCCTCCCTTCTTGATTTCCAATAACTTTTACTTGTCACTGTGCCCATGTGTGTGCTCAAGCAGTGAAGTGGGAGACATTCTTCTTACTCAAGGGTGGGTCAGTTTTTTTTGTTCTAATCAAGCTTTCCTCTGATTTGATGAGGCCCACCCAGATTAAAGAAGGCAATCTACTTTAATCAGTCTGCCAATTCAAATATTAATCTCATCCAAAAACACCCTCAGAGACACACCCAGAACAATATGTGATGAAATATCTGGGCATTCCATGGTCCAATCAAGCTGACACATAAAACTAAGCATCACACCATTTGCAGACCCTGTGACTTCTGTGGGACCTCCTCACCAATTTCTGTGGCTTGATACAATCTTTCAAAGCACAGCTAGCTCTTTCATAATGATCAGGGTATGTTCCCACTTTACCAACACACCCCAAGTGCTCCATCTTATGTAGGGGTCACTCCACACAGAAAGCTTCCATCATTCATGAGAAAAATCAAATCCAGAATGTTGCTCTCAATGACCCCTTCCCTTATTGCCAATATTAGAGTACCCAAAAATAAACTCATTCCTCAGGTATTTTGCTCTTCTGTTGCTACAAATCACACCGAGGTGCTGGTCTGGCACGTTTTCAAGTTCTTTTGCCACCAGTTATTGAATTAATTAACTTTCCAGCAAGCTTGCTCTTTGTTCTGTATAGCACATAAGTGGCACTCAGGGATAGAAAGTTTATACTAAGAAAGCAAGACAAGTGCTAATTTAAGTCACCCCAAGAAGCACTTAAAACCCCCACATTTCCTAAATAGACCCTTCCTGACCATTTTTACCTATCAAACAGGACCAAGTGAATGACTCTGGAGACCTGAAAATTTCATCTCAGTGGCCTTGCATGAACCCAGACTGAATTTAAAATTAAAGTCATTTTTTGAAACCTCACTGGAAATGCTAGCAATATGGCTGGGGTGATGCTTCTAGCTGGCAAAATGGCAAGTCATTTATCCTTTCTGCCCTTGTTTCCTCATATGTGAAATGAGGAACACTGACTCACTTCACAGGAAGGCTGCATGCCTTTAATTAATTAACAACACACATCCAAAATACAAACTGCAGAATACCTTTGCTCTGCCCCAAATGTCAGTAAATCTCCCAGTATTCATTGCTTAGTTGATCTAACCTAAGTATTCTCTTAAGCTGTGGCTCTGGCCTGGCCCCTAAACACAAATTTGTCTACTTATATAGATTCTACAGACATGTGTGGATCTTAGTTTTCTATTTTAATATTTTATTTTCATTACTGCAATTGTTGAGGTCTTCTGTTTTCTTTATCAAATGCTCACTAAGATCCCTGTTTACTACAGAAAACTTTAAACACCCAGGCCAAAAATCCCATGTCCGATTAGCATATATCTAGCCAAATGAGCCCACATCAAACTCAGTTTTACTTTCTTTACTCCAAAGTACCTTCTGTGACTAGACAAAAGATGATGGAAACTTCATCCTCGAACATCAAACCCTGCCAGGCACATTTCCATCTGTCCTATTGAAGATTGCCAAAAGCATTTTTTGAAAGTTTTTTCCCCTATAAAATTAGTCAATCAAAAATTCTTTCAGGCAGAAGTTATTTGAGGACTAGGAAATGTGGTGGTTCCTACCCCAGCTGACCTCTTGGATGACAGGAGACACACTTGACCAAAACAGAAGAAAGAAAACAACTGATGCATAGAAGCAATATTTTGGGAACCTATTTACTTTCTTCCTCTAGCCACAAACACCCCCAAAGACATTGAGCCAAAATGATGAAGAATCGTGTCCTTAAGAACAGGGAAGAAATTAGGTGTCTTAGACACTAAAGAAATAGGAAGCTTCACACTAGAGGCTTAGACCTCAGAAAGTCAGAAGAGAAATCAAATTGATGCTAAAGAGGGAAGGTTGAGAACAACATCTTGGGTTTGAATAGACCAATAGTTGGTAGTCCAACCTGAAGAGCAGACTGCCCATTTTGACACTGGAGCAAGAGAACATCTTGCTGATAAGTGAGTATTTAAAAAAAACTATGGAGTACTGATCACCATGACAGGAACTATGGGAATCCTTTTTAAAAATTGAGGTCCTTCCTTCCTCTAATTAAATTTACTTCCTAATTAAAGAGTTCATACTACTAACACATACAATGGCACTGAAAAAAATGCATTAAAACTGATGCATAGGCAAATACAAGTCAAAATATCACCAAATAAGCAGACTCCAAAGGTCCTGAATGAGCACCCTTCAACCACAAAACTAGGAAATGAGGTCAGAGCTAACTTGGGAAAGTAATCACTCCAGCTGCCTTCATTTCTTCCTTCCCGTGCACTCCTTCACCCTCTGGCAGCTGGCTTCTTCCACCATATGCTTGCTATCTGGCAGCGGGTGGTTCTCAAATTTAGTGTGCATCAGAATCACCTGGAGGGCTTATTAAAACACAGATTGCTGGGGCCTACCCCCAGTGTGCCTGATTCAGGAAGGTCTGGGGTGGGGTCCAGACTTTGCCCTCCTAACAAGCTGCCAGGTAATGCTGATGTTGCCGGTCATGGAGCCTCATTTCGAGAACCACTGCACTACAGGTCTTGAGCAAGTGTGACCTTGAGAAAGGACTTTCAGGTACCTCAATCAAGTTTCTTCCTTGATAGTGAGATTACAGACTATCTCCCTACCTCAGAGAATTACTGAAAGGACCTGAAATTTGTAAATAAAATGAAACATTATGAAAGCATTTTATAAACTAAGCAGATATGGCATTTTTGATCATCAGTCTCAGCCTAATTGCCTCTCTCTGTGACATTTGATACAAAGGCCGCTTTTTTCTTGAAATTCCGTGTCCTAGTCCACTGCTGTTCTCTGTCTTTCTCACTCATTCCTCATTCTCCTCCATTCCCTAGTCTTCCCTCTGCACACACTTTTCTTCATAAACTTGTCTAGGTTCAGGGGATCAAAAAATCATTCGATGAAAATCACTCCTAAAGCTCAAGTGCCATATCTCTAACTTAACCTGCTCTATTCACAACTTCTCTAGTTCCATTCAAAGCATCATCTTCCTCCCAGGAGCAATACATCATAATCACATTTTACCCTTACCCTCTCATGACTCTTTCTCCAAGATATCAAGGAAGTTGCACATGCTTCCTGTATGGCCTTTAATGTCCTCTGCCATGTTGTCTTCTTTCCTCTGCAAGCCCAATATTGCCACCCTTGCTGTCCCTGTCCTACAGACCTCCCACCTGAACTCTTTTCCCAGAGCCTCCCTACTCTAGTCCTCCTGAATGTTTCCTCCTTCCAAACCTACTTAAAATCTCTTCCCACTCTAAAACCCCTTCTGATTCTTATGGCCTAAATACTGAATCCCCAAAGCTGACTCAGATATTAGGTCTCTTCAGCCAGCCCTTACCTTTGAACAGAAGCCAGATGGACACTTGTCAGGTCACTGGTAGCATGGACTCCTTCACTGAGAAAACTTTCCTTCCAACTCTTCGATTGTATCATGTATTTCCAATCTTCCAATCTTTAGTTCTATTGCAGTGGTTCTCAACCTTCCTAATGCCACAGCCCTTCAATGCAGTTCCTGAGGGTCATGACTCACAGGTTGAGAACTGATGTTCTATTTTTTCCCTATAAAGCCATGGCTTCAACCAATCCATCCTACCAAATTTTGCATTCAGATACTATCTTAACTACCATACATGCACCTTTACTAATGATGTCTACACTCCTTTTTGTCTACACAAATCCTAATTGCCCATCAAAGTCAAAGCCAATGTCTCCTTTTCTACTGGAGTTCATAATTCCATAGCTCTCAAGCATTTTGTACTTAGTCTTCCTCTTTTTCTTCTTCTCCCCTTTTCCCTCTTCCCCCTGAATTGTCCCTATTGCCATACAACATGCTTTAGAACTTCTTATCCTTAAAAATAATCTCCATTGACCCACATGAACCACCGTCTGCCTACCATCTACCAATCAGCTGTTCCTTTGTTTTTACAAATAAACTACACGTAGCTTCACTCCTTTTTCACTTTGCATTCATTCTTTAACCCTTTGCAATTTAACATCTAGCTCCACTAATTTGCTCTTTCCAATGTATCCCACAATTTCTCTGTTCCAAAATCAATGAAAACATTTATTTTCTCATCCACCTCTCAAAAATAGTCAATGTGTTTAACCATTTCTCCTTTCTTAACTCTCTTCCTGCTCTTGGTTTCCAGCTCTCAAATTCTTCTGCTTTGTTCTTACTGTCTTAGTCACTGTTCTCAGCCCTCTGTCATAACTTCTCTTCTATTCACCCTCCAAAATTTGGAGTGACCAGTGGCTCAGTCCTGGACTCACCTCTTCTTACTTTGGACACACATTCCCCAGATGAACTCATCTACTCTCATGGCTTTAAATATTATCTATTTGCTGATGAGTCCCCGGTTAACATCAAGACTTAACATCTGCCTGGAGCCACAGATGCCATCTTGATTTTTTTAATTATGATATCTATTATGATGATACTTTCACTCTAATAGCAGCACAATTCACAACTACAAAGATGTGGTATATAAATATACCATGGTGTATATGTGTGTGTGTGTGTGTGTGTATACCATGAACTACTACTCAGCAATAAAAAAGAAATAGTGAACTAATACCTTTTGTATTAATCTGGATTGAACTGGAGAGACCATTCTTCTAAGTGAAGTATCATAAGAATGGGAAAATAGACACCACATGCACTCACTATTAAATTGGAACTAATTAATCAATGCTTATGTGTATATATGGAAATAATACTCATCAAAAATCAAGTAGGTGGGGAAAGGGAGGTGGGGAGGGGTCAATTCACACCTACCAGGTACAACGCACACCATCTGGGTAATGGGCACATTTATAACTTTGACTCAAATGATACAAAAGCAATTCATGTAAGCAAAACATCTGTACCCTCATAATCTTCTAAAATAAAATCTTAAAAACTCGATATCAAAGATAACTTATCAAAACAGAGCTCTTTAGTTCACCTCTCATTCTCTTTCCTGATCCTACTTCAATCCTCCTTCTCTCAGTAAATGAGACTACCCATTCAACTAAGGCCAAAAATTTAGACATCATCTTAATATCCACCCACATTCAATCTGTCAGCAAATCCTCTATGTTACACAGGAAAATACACCTCAAATACATCCAATTGTCTCCACCTCTATTGTTACTACCCTAGGCCAAGCCTCAAAAATCCCTTTCCCAGAATGTTGCAGTAGCCCCAAAGTGGCCTTCCTGCATTGGTGCTCAGCCTTCTCCCATAATAGAGTGACCTTTTAAAAACATAAATAACATTACATCACTTCCCTGTATAAAATATTGTAATGACCTCAAATTTTACCTAAAATAAATTTCAAACTTCTTACTATAGCATAACATCAGGCTCTTGCTTCTCTAATCTCAATCAGCACCACATTCAGCAAGCACCCTACTCAGACCACATTTTTCTTCTCTTTATTTCTCACTCATGCCAAGCTCTTTTACAACTTCAGGGATTTTGCTATTCCCTTTTTAGAACACTCTTTACTAGGTTTTAACCTCATTGATTCTTTCTCATCCTTCAGATTTTAGCTATAACTATCCCCTTGCCAGGGAGGTCTTTTTTCACCACCCTGTCTAAAATATCTCCTATTAAAAAGATACTTTCTATCTTATCACCTTGGTAAGAGTTATCATAATCTAAAGTCTTACTAATCATACTTTTGTTTGTTCACTTTTTTCTCTTCTGCTTCCAGCTCCATCTCCTAACCTCACCACAAGTAGAACAGAAGCTCTAAGACAATAAGAAATTTACCAATGTTTTTCTAGGACTTATCCTTTCCACCTAAAAATACTGCTTAGCATTCCACAATAAATATTTGTCAAAAGAATTTAATGAATGGGAAACCTACTCATGAATCAGGACAGGCTATAGAAGTATACAATTCCAAAATCTCAGTGGGCTAAAACCACAATGTTGTATATCTCAGAAGTGCAAAGGAATGCAAGGAGGCTCAGTTCATCATGGTTCATCACTTCTGGGAAAGTGACTGACAGACGCTTTCTCTGGGCATTTGTCATGAGGGTCACTACACCAGTGGGAAGACAATTGCATGTGGCTCTTGTGGTTTATAGCAAGAAGTGATGCATATCAATTTTGTTTGCTTTGGCTAAAACAATAAATTATATAACCAGGCCTAACTTCAAAGAAGGAGGGAAAGTATTACCCTACACAAACCTATAATGAGGAGAGATGGAAATATTCAGTCTGCAGAACTTCCACCCTTCCCTCTGAATATAAGAGTCCTTCCATTAGGGAGAAAGAACAATGGAGATATTTGATCATGTACACTTTTGACTTCCACGTGCACCTTCTACTTAACACTTTCTTCTACCAAGTCAGCCTAACGTGACCTCTCTTGAATACCTCTGGTACTTACTTCTATAATTCTCACTTAGTGGAACTGTTCAATTATCTGTCTCCTCATCTACAAGTAAACAAGGAGGGAAGAGACCAGTTCTATTTTTTTCTTCTCTGTTTTCTGAAGACCTAACTCAGTGCCTTTCATATAGTAAATTCTGAACAAACACTTGTTGGAAGTACATATGTATCTTATAGCTCTTTGTGTGTATAGTATATATATTTTTTTATCTGTACAATTAGACTGGTTATTCTACACACAGCACATAAAGACAGGGACTTATATTCCATATATCTTCCAGCTGACTCATTATGGAGATAGTCACATTATTGGCAGAAACATAGCAAATAATTGTCAAACTAAGCCAATTAGCTGTCGTGGAGCTACTCATCCAGGTGCAATGTGAAAGATATTCCCATTAAAAAAGTGCTCTCAATGCTCCAGCACCACCATCTTATGAACAAACTCACACAAGACACACATTTCCATCCCTGGCTACCTGCAATAGTTACTGTCCGTTTCTTTGGGAGGAAAAAACCAGCAATGATTACAGTTCTGTTAGTGGTCAATCTGTGTCTGGAAGTGAAACTAACTCCACTTTCCACAGTATTTCATCATTGCCATAACCACAGGGCTTGAATTCTGGTCATTGATGGTGTCTCAGCTGTGTATCCCAATGTGAAAATAAAACTTGTGATCCACTCCCTTATGCTCCCTTTACTTATATTGCCAAATCCTAACATGATGCTAAGATTAAATTTCTTCATTCTTAAGGCCATTGTGTGTGATGACAGATTTGTCTCTAAGACCTTTACTACATAACAGAAAACTATAATGTTGTTGAGATTTTCACATTCAGACAATATCCTTTGGTTGCCAGATGGTTTCTATTTCCAACAAGTTCAAAGTATATCTATTAAGACATCTTCCCTGCTGCATAACTTTCTTTCTTAGACAAAATGCAGTTTCAGTTGACCAAGTACTTCCTTAATCTTTCAAATAAATCACATGAGTACTATAGGAAATCACTGTGACATAGTTGAAAGTGTTAGAGAGACCTTGTTCAATTCCATATCTTATCTTGGCTAAGTCACTTCACCTGAATTTTAGTTTTCTCATCAAATACATGAGCATAATAATACCTACTTCATAGCATAGCAACTATTTATTTTTGTTCCAGGCACACAAAAGAGATTCAATAAATGTTTCTTCTTTTCTAACAGCTGCTTTGTTAAGCAAGATACCAATTTAAAGCCCCTTCAAGTAAAATCACAGAGTTCTTTGAGCTAATGAAAACAAGAACAGAAAGCCGGACCCGCACGTGGTCAGCTCTGAGCATGGACGTTGGCGAGCAGCAGCTACCCTGGGATGTCCTACTGTGCCACAGTCTGGTTGTCACATCTTCCCTGTGTTTTCATCTTATACAAACAGCTTTTCTAAAATATACCATGCTCCCTTACATTGTGATTGAGTGTGAATATTGGTTTAACTTTTTTTCTATAGGGAATAATTTAGCAATATTCATCAAAATTTTAAATGTATAAATCTTTTGAGCCAGCAAATTCTACTTCTGGGAATTTATTCTATAGATATGCTATCACAGATGTACTTCACTGTAACACCGTAATATCAAAAAATGAACAACAATGTATGTCCGTTAGTAGGAGAATAGTTCAACAAATGACGGCACACTCATATAAAGGAATACTGGAAACAAAGCAACTATAAATACTGATATGGAACAATCTCCAAGAGCAAAAATAACAAGGTGAAGAGTAATGTCTAGGAGATGTTATAATTTGGGGTAAAAAATTATATATGACACAAGCTTGTATAAACGTAGCATCCCTAGAAGGATGCACAGGAGTCGGGCAATGGTGGCCACCACAGGAAAGGAGAATCAAGTGGCCCAGGGAAAGGCTTCAGGGATAGTTATTTTTCACAGAATACCATTGTATAACACTTTTTAAATTTTGGACTATGCACCTGTAGTTTATTTTCAAAAAATATATTACTACTCAATTAATGGGTACAATGTAAAGGTATACGGCATACCCTCCTGGGTGAAGGGTTCAACTGTAACTTGGCCTTTACCTAACAAACACAAACAACATAACCTAATCATTGTATCTTCATATTGATCTGAAATTTAAAATATATACGTATATCTACATCTAAGTGTATGTGTGTACAAGTGTAACTCATAGCTCTCTTTAATCCTGTCATAAAACAATGATGAAATCTGGGGCGAGGGTGATAGAAAGAATTCTACAATGCTTTAATTTTTCTCTTTTTTATAAAAACAAGATATTTGTATTACTTGTAATTACTTTTAAAATAGCATAAAATAAAAAATAACTAGAAGGGTAAAATGAGAAATAACTAGAAAGGAAAAGATAGCTACACACCACTTTGACTGTCCATCCATCAACGGGCATTTGTGGAGTATTCAAGGCCCCAGTGTTCTGTTGGATGCAGTGAGAGAAAAACATGCAGAAGATAGGAGGCTCCAGCATCTCCCCACAAGAATTACAATCTGGTGGAACAGCTGAGACTGCCAAGGTGACATAGTGAACGGAATCTGGCAGCAAGTGTCCTGGAGCAGGGAAGCTGGCCTGTGAGAGGAGGCCTTGTCAAGGAGGGATGGGATGCGTAGGCCTCTGCAACCTGGGACAAGTTATGGCTCCGCCTTGCTCCATTTCTTTGTCTCTAAAATGGAATCTCCTCTTACAGGGATGCTGTTAGAATTAATGAGGTAAAGTATGTGCTTATGTAGCGTCTTCCTTCCGAGAACTGAGTGCTTTGCAAAGTATTCTTATTAATATTCATAGGGCAGTTAATATATTTTTCCACCTTTCACTTTGGAAGTTGCACACCTATACCTCAATACTCCAATTCTTCTCTTGTTCTTCCTTAGCATCACTCTCTCTTTTGTACAAAAATAATGCAGGCTGAAGCTTTAAAGTTTTATACAGCTCAGAGCTAATGACATCACACAGCTTCCCTGCAGGAGAGCCCACCTGCACACCCTAAAATTTCTATAGTATTCGTTGTATCCATATGCCTGATAAACCTGAGCACATGGTAAGATATGAAACAAATATGTAACAGGAGGAAGAAAATGATCCATAACCAGGACTGTTCTCCAAGAAGGATGAATTGCATTAGCAGTTAAGGGTGTGCAGGTGTAGGGAAGAGGCTGAGCCCCACCTCCCTCCACTACCCCCAACATATTCTGCATAACACAGGTGATTTTTGAAGTTGGCAGGGAAGGTGGGAAACACAGAAAGAGAGATGAGGTACTGGTGGAGATGGGAGAGAGGAGAACGGAGCCAAGAGGAAGCAAGAGGCCATGCAGAATAGAGGTGACTCCTTCCCAGACTCCGCTCCGGTTATGAAAGAGTTCCACTGCAGCTTACAACATGGCCAGAGTGCATGGGTTTCTTATGGAGATGGGGCTGAGTTTGCAGACCAGCTGCTGAGACTAGGAAATGACAGAAATTGCGGGAGAACTCTGGACTTCCCATAAGTCAGGACTGATCCAAGTTAATTAAAACGAATCTCTGGGGGAGAAAGAAATTTGATTGACACTTGGATGTTGTACACATAAGATATCTGTCAATGCTTGTTATGTATGCATGTATAGAAATATTAAAGGTTTTAAGAAGTGAAATTTTGAGGTTTGGAAAAGGTAGCCCCAGACTCAGCACCCGTGGCACAGTGGTTATGATGCCAGCCACATACACCGAAGTTGGTGGATTCGATCCCAGCCCAGGCCAGCTAAAACAACAATGACAATTGCAACAAAAAATAGCCAGGCATGTGGCAGGAGCCTGTAGTCCCAGTTACTTGGGAGGCTGAGGCAAGAAAATCACTTAATCCCAAGAGTTTGAGGTTGCTGTGAGCTGTGATGCCAAGGCACTCTACCAAGAGCAACAAAGTTAAGATTCTGTCTCAAAAAAAAGAAAGAAAGAAAGAAAGAAAGAAAGAAAGAAAGAAAGAAAGAAAGAAAGAAAGAAAGAAAGAAAGAAAGAAAGAAAGAAGAAAGAAAAGGTAGCCCCATTCAGCTCTTCTCTTGGACCAAGTGGAGAATGTGAGGGACCGAAGGGAATGGACATTCTCCCAATGCCACAGCCAAGATTATAAACCAGTCTCTACCTTGCAGGCAGATGCCAGCTACGTTCAATTAACTCATGGCACCTCCCAAGGCATCCTTCCTCAGCCTGAGTCTGCCCTGTTTGCATGTGGAGAACAGCACTGGCTGGAGCGTTCCAGTTGAGAGGTAGTAGGAGGGCTGCCTACTCATATCACGCTACCTGTTTGGCCGTAGGCCAATATCACAAAACAAAGCTTCTTGCAGCAACTGAGAAGAAACAATTTGCATAACTTAAAGCAATGTTGGAGTGTTGTGCTTCACATCTGAGCAGCATAAGTCTTGCGCTTTAAATAGCCCAACCCAACATATATTTAAGAGCAATGTTCTAAAGGCTGTGTTACATAAAGTGGAACACTTAGTGACACCACAGCAAAGTGCAAGGTCCCCTTTCTTGCAAACTGACAGAAGCCAGCCTCAGTGAGGCTGCTGGGAAGAAAATCTCCCTGTGATAGGAAACACAAAAGAGGTGAGCCCTGCCTATAATTCAAACAGTCCTACTGTATTCCATTAGCCCCAGATATATCCTACCATGGTCTGCTGTGACCTCACCAGCCCTCTGACAGAAACACAGGAGGGTCACTCCTCTGGATTAGACATTAAAAGAGGAGTCACAATTTCTGAAAGGACACATGGGAATGCCTGACTATGTCATGGGTACAAAGAGACAGCCTCTAGAAATGGTAGACGACATTTTTCTCCTTTTGGCCTCCTCCCCCTTCACATGTAGACTTAGATGAGTTTTTTTGCTTTTGTTTTCATTTTTTATATTTTTACTCCCTTTGATTTCCTAGTAGTTGCTTCCTAGATTTATAAAGCAGAGAAGACCAAGTAGTGCAAGTAGTGGAAATGTGCATGCCTAAAGTCCACTCCAAACCTACCAGATCAGAATCTGGAAAGGGGTAGAGATTTGAACAGGGATATTTTGAAAATGCTCCCCAAAGGTATTCTCATCCAGGCTCCTATCTAACCACTGCTGGAGACAGGAAGGGGTGGAGGTCAAGGTCATGTCCAGGGAAGTAGTGTCCTGAAAGCCTAATGGAAGCTGAGAGCCACTCCCCAGGGCAAGTCCCTGATCTTAGGGAACACAACCATCAGAAGGCAATCTCTGCAGAAAGAAGCTGAGGGTCCAGACCATCCTGAGAACCATACCCCCAAAATGGATTGCCTGAAACAAATTAATTCGGGACATACTGCCTTGTTTGTTTCTGCATTCAAGTTAATAATTACTAAATATTAAATATCAAGAATAAAGTTAGGTGATAGAGAATATTGAGCAAAACCAAATATAATCCCTGCCTTCATAGGGTTCATATTCTAATGGAGAAGGCAAAGAATTAAAGAAATTACAATTAAATGAGATGGGCAGTTTGCTAAGGGATGATAACCTGGGAACTAACCTAATCTAAGAGTGATCAGGAAGATTTCTAGAGCAAGTCTTTATTAAGTGGAGGATGGGGGCATACAAAAAAGTGCTTCAAAGGGTGGACTAGGCCTTGGCATTGGTGCATAGCTTCCCAAGGGGAGAACTTTGAAAGTGACCACAGTGATATTCAGCAACGAGTTGTGTAACACTTTTTCTAGGATGAGTTTGCAGACTTAGTTGTCCGACCTCCTAAGTGCATATTATTAGCCTGTGAACAGAACAGGATGAGAGTCCAGAATCCACAGCAGGCCTCAACCTATACTGCACATTAGAATCAACTGTGAAGATTTTTAAACTCCCAGATGCATTCCACACAAGATAAATAATAATCCCTAGAGTGGGATACAAATTTCAATAATCTTTAAAGCTCCCCCAGGTTATTAGAATGTGCAGCCAAGGAGCAGAACCATGGGGCTAGAGAGAGGACTTTCCATCCAGGGGACTGAAGGAAATTTGGAGCCCTGAGGGATGAGAATGACAAGAAGGGGAGCCGGAGTGACCAGACCGTGTATGTAAAGGAGAAGAGTGAATGTTTTATCTTAAAGTTGTGGGACTACTTTAGGCAAAGGAATATGATCTAATTCACATTTAATATGGATATGCTGGCTATGGCCATGAGAAAGGTACAAAGGGAGAGAGATGGAAGGCAGTGCGGTCCTTTGGAGGCAGTTGCAATTTATCCAGGCAAGAGATGATTGGCAGCTTGGAGTAGCGTGAGGACAGAGGAATAAAGTAAGATGAAAAGATGTAGATTCGCCTGAGAAAAAGGAAAGATCAATAGGACATAGTAATTGATTGTACATGAGGGATGACAGAGAACAAAGAGTCAAGAGCGACATCTAGGTTGTCACTTGAACAGCTGGGTGAACTGGAACTCTATTTACCAAGATGGGACCCATAGTCCTTCAAAGACCACTCTCCTCCAAAGAGTCCACTGGACTATCCCAAGAAGGTGAGTTTTCCACCTGGGTTTCACCAGGTCCTGAGGAAGTTCTTCTTCCACCTACTCCCAAGCAAACCCTAAATTGAGAAGATCTGATGGTAAAGAAATCATAAAAAGGGGCTGGGAAGTTAAATGAATAGAGGATAAATTACTGTATATACTTGAGTATAAGCCGAGTTTTTGTGCCGAAAATTTGTGCCGAAAAACCTGAACTCGGCTTATACTCGGGTCATACGGGTTATTTGATTCGGTGTGCTTAGTTTAACAGGTAATCAAGCTAAATCACAAAGGTTAAAATCCTTCAAAACTGGATTCCTCCTCATCATCATCTGTATGTCCAAACAGAGCTTCAGCTGTATCTGATGTGAGGGTATCAGCATTTAACCTACTGATTCCTCAATTATTGTTTTGGGTATATATTTTTATTTTTGAAATTTACCAGTGGCTGCTGCATTTTCCATCTCAGCTTATACTCGTCACTAAGTTTTCCCAGTTTTTAGGGTAAAATTAAGGGGGTCGGCTTATACTCGGGTTGGTTTATACTCGAGTATATACGGTACTTGCATTGAAGGGAAATTGATCCTAAAACTTTGTTCTTGGGAACATGAGGCTGCAGTTTGATTTAGGAGCAAACCAAAGGGGTCTTAGACTACAGCCAGGCATTAGTGACAACAGGGTGTCTTCACCTATCCATACTGCTTGGGAGATGGCTCCAAATGGTTTCCCTGCATATCCGTCTCCTAACGTGGAGGCCTCAGCGGGATGACCACCGAGCCTTCCTATCTCGAGATAACCCTCTCTTCAGATTCTCCATAGCCCCTCCCAACTCCAGCAAAGAGCATGGGCCCTACAAGTGCAGAGAACAAGACCATGCCCACCAGGCCCCCCCGCCCCATTCCTCAGCCTTAGGGCCGGTGGAGGAATTGGTGCTGACACAGAGGCACTGGGCAGCTAGGAAACTCTGTGGGTTCTGGGCCCTGGAAGTACCAGGCTCTCCTTTGCAAAACTCCTTTTGTAGGAGGTTCCCATAAATACAGTTCCAGTAGTGGCCTGAATGATTCAGCTCAGCAGAATAACTGGTTGGTTGGTTTGGTGAAGCACCTAAAGTTATGGTTATCCACTATTAGAATGAAATTTTTAAGCAATGGTATTCATTGTTCTAGGGCTTCCATAACAAATTACCACAAACTGTGTGGTTTAAAATAATGGAAATTTGTTTCCATGCAGTTCTGGAGGCTAAATGTCAATAATGAAGGGGTCAGCAGCCTTGGTTCTTACTGGAGACTCTGGGGGAGAGTCCGACCCATGCCTCTCCACCAGATTCTGGAGCCATACCAGTGATCTTTGGAGTTCCTCCACTTGAAGGTGGATTATTCCAAGCTTTGCCTCTGTGTCCTCTCCTCTTCCAAAGGATTCCAGTTATTGATTATAGAGTCCACCCCAGTCCAGGACAATCTTATGTCTATCCTTAACTAATTACATCAGTAAAGATCTGATTGCCAAATAAAGGCACAGTTTGAGGTTCCAAGTGGACATGAACTTGGGGGAGACACTGTTCAACCCACTACAGCAATGTATCAAATTTTGGTTGTTAGTGAATGGATGTCTAAAACCAACTATATACACGGGTCTAACTCTGTTTAAATGTATGCCATTCCTTCTCATACCAGGAAAAAAAGGGGGGGGGGCAGTTTAAAAGGGCATATATACCTATAGGACTAGGACAACCTCCCTAGCCCACTGGCCCTCTCCCCTTTTCCCATTGAATTCTTTTTTTACAAATTAGAAACTTACTCTTTTCACCCCATCCCTCATCACCTTTCTTTCTTTGCCCCAAATCCTCACCTCAAAGAAGCAAAACACAGCTGAGGTTAAGGGTTGACCATTTCTGAACTGATCAAATGCATTAGAATATCATAGCCTTTCATTTATCATATTATTTGGATATCTTGCCAGCTCACTCTTTCGTAAGAGCAAAGAGGTTTGAAGACTTGTGGGAAACACAGCACCACTTGGATGAGATTGGTGTTTGGGGTAAAAAAATGTATGAGAATCCGTTTTAGATAATGTGACCCTTCCATAGTAACACACATATCTTCAGAGACAGATACATTATCAAAGCTATTCTGGTCTAAGATGTTTAAATAGCCTAATGTATCACAGTCTGTTTTAAATGTAATACATTAAAACACACCTCAACACAAGCCTATAAATGAAACAAAGACATCTTAGAGGAATAGTTTAGCTGTGCTTCTTGTTGCCTAAATGTAAACTCCCCTTTAGTCTAAAAGCATTAAAATCATAATAATGAAATTTTGCCATTTAGAGTCAAAAAGCACTTTCCTCTTTAAAAAGATAGATGCATTAAAATTTAATTATTATCTCCCTACCTGATTATCAGACAAGAATAAAGCACATTTGGGGGGAAAATACGACATATATTCTACCCAGCACAGGAATATTTTTAAAGACTCTTTAAGGAGATGTTCCCAAATACCCACCCTACGTGATTAAGAAAACATATATGTGTTGAAACAGAAGAGCCAGTGTGCCAACTGCATAAGTAAACAGATAGAAATCAGGTGCTTAGCAGAGGATTGGGTTTCTTAATCTTGTGCCTGCTCTCACTGTCTACACAGTTCATGTGCGTTTGAGTTTATGTGTCAGCCCATCAGGTGGTTCCTGGAACCGCATTTTTAACTTCTTCGGGATAGGTAAGTAGAGATTCCTTTCTGGAGTGTGAAAACTCGCAGCAGCAGGAACACAGCATATCTCATCTCTAATTTATGACTGACTAACTGAAACTCCTCACTGTCAGCAAACTCTGCCGTGTTTACTGGTTTGACAGCATACACACATATGGCAGAAGCCAGATGGACCTTCTCCCCCAGCTTCAAGCTAAGGGTGCTTCATTAGGAAAGAGATGCAGCCAGTCTTTGAGATCTTTGAACAAGGCTTTCCAGCATGACAGGAAAGAACTCAGTTCAGCAATCAGCAGTAAAAAGACCCTCTCCTAAGCAAGAGATAAGGTCAGACAAGAACTTACAATTGCCCGATGGAAGCCCCTCAAGTTTTAAAGAGCAAATGGCCTGCCTTCCCATACATAGAAGTTGGGTAGCTACTTATAAAAAAAATCCATTGATATAAAATTGACATTTCATCTACTCAGACAAGGGCACATAGGACAATAAATCTATTTCCCAAGCTCTGATTTATAGTTAATTGTCAAAGAGTTCTAGTAAACTCCAAGAAAATATCAATGTCTTTTTGCACTTATAAATATTGCAGCAAAAAGCCTTCTGCTAAAATGAAATATTGTTTATAAGTCATAAGATAAAATGCAACCCCCTGAAGCCAGCCATTTTATTCTAAAATTTCAAGGGGGAAAATATTTTCTTTGCCTTATCAAATGCTACTATTTTGTTTTTGTTTTTGTTTTTCTGAGAATGTGGTATGTGGAGTCCTTTTTCTCACTATTTTATGGTCTCTAAATTTTAAAATGTGTCTCACGGATTATGGCTCTATCTTCCCATCAGAGTCCTTGTTATCTGTATTTGAACCACCTAGAACAGAGATCTCTGCAAAGTAATTTGAGATCTTCCCTCTCACCAAACCCAGAAACAAAGGTTCCTTGAGTGGTAAAGGTGACAAGAAAAATTGACGGAGAATTTCATTACCAAGGGAATAAATCGCCCCACTCTCTAAACTGTCAAACAGATCCTCTGATCCAGATAAATCCATTATTCCACCTTTCCAAACTGAAAAAGGTCTAATCCTTAGGTGGTGAGGGAGGCTCATGGTTTAAGGGAATGGCCCTTTCCCCAGAAGCTGTTAGATTTTACAGGGCATCTAGAAGCCCATTCACTGCCTCCAAGTCCTTTCTGGCGATTAAGCTCTAGTGAATGGGAACAGGGAAGAGGATCGCTGGACTTTGTTGAGAAATACCTTTATATACCCTACAATTAGTTCCAACTGCCTCTCAGAGAGGCAAAAAATTATATATTGCTGCAAAATGGTCTATTATAGAAACAACTAACAATTTTCTCAACATTATACAATAAGGTGAAAAAAAATTATTTCTCAAGAACAGCCTTGTAATTGAATGTTGGAATACTTAGGGCCACTTCTAGCCTCTGCCATTCTAGGGAGAGTGATTAGATTGAATATTTTTGTGGGCACACAAGGACTCCAGGTTTAGTGCAAGGCATTAACCTCCAGTTTAAATGTTATTTCATAGCACTGATGAGAAGCTGCTATCATAAGGCTGTGGGTAGATTTTAGCCTGGTCTTTTCCCCCTTGCTAATAGAAAACGTAGATATGATTTGGAATGCAGTGGTCATTGTTGGTGAAACTCCACAGAAGCAAAGCCCCATCAACAACCAAGCAGAAGTTGAATGGAGTGCTCCAGGGCAGTCCTCCCTGAGGTCTACAAGATACTGCATTTACAGTGGTCTGGAAAACAGTACTCCTCGAAAGGTTTCACACCAATCTGATCATTTATACATTAGAAGAACTATGAAATTTTTTAAAAGGTTATTTCCTCAGAGAAGGTTCTGTTCATATCTCTTGCCCAGTGATAGATGGGATTGTTAGATCTTTTTTGTTGATTAATCTGAGTTCTCTGTAGATCCTAGTTATCAAGACTTTGTCAGATTCACAATATGCAAATATATTTCCCCAGTCTGAAGGTTGTCTATTCGCTTTGGTTATTGTGTCCTTAACTGTGCAGAAGCATGGCTTCTAATCATCAGATAAATACAAATCTCAACCGCCCCAAGATATTGCCTAACCCCAGTAAGATCAGTCCACATCACAAAGCCCCAAAGCTGCAGATGCTGGCACAGATGTGGAGAGAGGGAAACACTTTCACACTGTTGGTGGGACTGCAAACTAATTTAGCCTCTTTGGAAAGATGTACGGAGAATCCTCAAAGAACTCAAATTAGATCTCCCTTTTGATCCCACAATTCCACTATTAGGCATCTACCCAGAAGAAAAATAATCATTTTATCATAAAGACATTTGCACTAGATTGTTTGTCACAGCTCAATTTACAATCACTAAGATATGGAAACAACCTAAATGCCCATCAACTCAGGAATGGATTAACAAATTGTGGTCTGTGCATACCATGGAATATTATTCAGCCATTAAAAAAGATGGTGACTGCACATCTTTTGTATTAACCTGGATGGAGTTCCAACACATTCTTCTTCCTAAAGGTTCACAAGAATGGAAAAGAAATTACCCCATGTACTCAATATGAATGTGAAGCCAGTAGATGATCTAATGCAGGGGTCCTCAAACTGCAGCCCGCGGGCCACATGCGGCAGTGGGATTGTATTTGTTCCCGTTTTGTTTTTTTTACTTCAAAATAAGATATGTGCAGGGTGCATAGGAATTTTTTCATGGTTTTGTTTTGTTTTTAACTATAGTCCAGCCATCCAACGGTCTGAGGGACAGTGAACTGGCTCCCCATTTAAAAAGTTTGAGGACCCCTGATCTAATGCATGCCCACATAGGAGAAAAACTCATTTCAATTCAAGGTGGGGAGAGGGGGAACAAAGGAGAGGGAGGGGTGGGGGAGGGGCATTCCCATTGGATGGGCACAGTATGGGAGTTTGGGGCACACTTCTTGAGTATGAGACATAACTACAAAAGGGACTTTACCTAACAAATTCAAATATTTTGACCTGGTTGTTTATACCCTCACATTAACCTAAAGTTTTTAAAAAAGCTATTTTCAGACCCCTTATATAGATAAAGAAACTAAGGACAAAAGCTCTATGTGATATGTACCCAACTGTGCAGTGATAGGGACAGAATAAGCCCTACATTTTCTATGCCTAAGCATCTAGTCCCCTTTTACATGGGATTTCTTCTGGTAAGTGAGTACAATTGGTATTTAAAGGTCTAATATTTAGCTAATGAGATTGAGGAATCAATGGATTGGAAAATATAGTCTACATAGGATTACAGTTTACAGCATCTAAATATAATAAAACAACAAGTGGAGGGGGAAATCAAATAAAGCCAGCAGAGCCATGCTTACCACTCAGCAAACATACTCCTGAATCTCTGCGTGGTTTACACCTCAGACAGCCCCAGTCCATGAGAATGGAAGTGAAAAGAAAATGCAAATTCAGCTGCATGTTACATCCACAGTAAATGCAAAGACAAATTAAGAATTAAAGACAAATGCAAATTACTCTGCTCATAAAAGGAACCTATACAAAAGACAGGGAATGAAAAGGCTCTGACAGTTATGGATGAATCTCTGAAGAGGCACACAGCAACCGCATTTCCAAATTCAAGTCTTTCAAAAACTGGTTGGAAGAGAACAGCTGCTGCAAAGAAGGGAGGGAAACTGCTGTTAACAGTAAACCAGCTACAGAGTAAAACTGAGAATCGTGTCCTTATTGTCAAGGTGAAGATGAAAAGCAACAAAGGGCTGAAGCCAGAAGAATTCTCTCACCAGAAACTGCATGGCAGACTTTAAAAGCTAAGCCCCTGGCAAGCCTTCAGCTGGGGGAGATGGAGACGGGGCGAGAACAAAAGAAAGAGGCAAAGTTGAGAAAGAAGCAGTGTGGAAGAGAAAGAAAGAAGCCCGGGATGTCAGGGTGCGAAAGGGCTGTAGAGATGGGGCTTATTCATGAATTCAAATGTCCTGCAGGTCTAGCAGGTGATGAGGACCCTCTGGGAAACTGCCTAAGGGCATTCACATTCACTCTTTTTTGAAAAGATATAAGACATGAGCACAGACCATGTCCACATGTCATCAGTTGGTGGCATTTTAGAACTGAGTCCTTCGTTGCTTCTTCAGATCTGTGGAACAGAGTAAGCGCGTTTGGAATGTTAGTTGAATGAAATACATGAGCCCCTCGTTTTACAGATGAAGAAGCAGACTCCAAGAGATGAAGTGGCTTTTCTGATTCACTCAATTAGATAAAAGTAGTTAATCATTCGAGACTAGTGCCTGACCCCCTGACTCTGGGCTCCTTCCTCTCTTCTGTAAAGCCCCCACAAGAAGGAAGAGCGAACCAGGGAGGGAAAGAGAGAGACTCACAACTGCCTTAGGTGGCACCTATGAGCCTCCAAGCACACGAGTTGCCACCAGTGCTAGAATCCGCATTCAAATTTTGGCGAGCACAGCAGGCCTTGGCCAACCAGGGCAAGCTAGAGAGCACGTGCTCTGTACGTGGCAACTCCACTCCATTCCATCCTAACGAGAATGTGGGAAAGTGGGCCAATCTTTCCTAGAATCTACCCATTTTTCAAGAGTTCAGAAATCCATATTTGTTTTGAAACATCCTTATCTTAAAATGTGGCAACTGATTCATTGTTAAACATGGTGACAGCCAAGCAAAGTACAACTTCTAGGCCAAAGGGGGCCTGAGCACTTGACATCCCCTGACTCTAGTCATGGCAGCAATTATAAAGTGGAGTGTCCTAAAACACGCTGCCATTTCAGCCATTTAGAAGCTCACAATCTAAAAATGTCATTTTTATTAAAAGATCACTTTGTTGAAACAAGTGCCTCCGATGTACTATTGTTGTACTTTGTACCTTTGTACTATTGTTGAAACAAGTGCCTCCCATGAGGCCACAGTATTTGTACACTTGCCTACCACATTTCCTGGAGGTTCATGATCCCTGAGTGGCATTAACTTGTGTTACTTTTCTTCTCTACCTGCAGTGAGGAGGGCTGTCAAAATGAGATTTTGTGACTTCCTCCCTTCTAGAATTTATAAAACACCAACCTTCACATGGCAACTCATGCTGTCAAGTTCAGGCATCCAGTAGTTCCACCAGGAAAACAACAGAACCTCAATTTGAGTCTAGTCTTTGTAAAAAATATGATTTTATGTAATAAGATTGGATTAGAAAATGAAAACTTGTTGCATTTATTATGACCCTAGCCTAAAAGAATTCCAAAGCTTCCATCCAACAGATAGCAACTTATCTGTCAGCACTGCTTATTTATTTAATTTCAGAGAAAAAAAAAAATTCTCTCCTTAAGCTGTTAGAAAACCAGTTTTTGAATCATCTAAGACATAGAATTCAAGTTGTTTACAAGGTCAGATTGGCCCCTGAAGAATGATGTCCACACAATGAGTTTGCCCTCAGTAAGGAGGGCTGTAATTTAAAACCTGGAGGAATGCAGTTTAACTTAAGGTGCTCACTCCTTTCTCCTCTTAGGCTGTGGAAAATAAAAGTGGTAAATGTTAAATAAATAGTGCGTGACATTTGCAAAGATTAAGAAGTGTCTCTTTACTCCTTTTCTTCTTTTCCCAGGTATTATATTTGAGCAGTGAACCCCGAGGTACAAGCCTGCAGGTCAGATTACTGGTGATAAAGAAGTTGATCAGGAATTTCTACCCTGTTTGCTTTTTGGAAGGAAGCAAGTAAGGTTGTGCATGAACAGCACCCAAGCGAGGATGATGTGGCATTCTGCCAAGGGGTCCAGGTATTGCTGAATTTGCACAAAGCTGCCTCGGCTTTGCCTTCAGTTTCCATAAGGAATACGGGCACAATTTAGAGGCACCACTTTACAAAACAAGCTTCATGCCATCTATTTGTGGCTAGCTTCTGATTTTTTTTTTCTTTAATCCTCCTTTTCAAACAGCTAAACAAAAAAGCAGAGTATTCCAGCTCCCAACTCTGTGAAAAATACTTTGTGTCTAGCAGGTTATCTGAGCAGCGAAGGTGTTGGGTTTTCCGATCCATAAACACAAGAACTGTGGCCCGGGAAGACCATTTAGCAAGAGGCCGTCTGAGTCCTGCCCTGCTGCCAGGCCAAGCAAAATCGAAGCTTGGAAGGAAATTTTGGAATTCATGGAGAATGAGGTTTTGAAGTTCTTTCCTTAGTGGATCCACCAGGGGCTCCTCAAACTTTGAGGGAGAAAAATCTCCCTAACATCGAATTTACCTAAATTCCTCTCTGCATGTTCCCTCTCGTCAGTGACATGAACCCCAGAGTCTGAACTGCACCCACGCTCATGCGGCAGTGTGTGTCCTCGGTCGGAGTTCCAGTAGGTTGCTCAACCACACTGCACCAATTGTCAATCTAAAAATCGCTCACAGGTCTTTGGTTTAAAGCGGTTTCGTTGGTTGTCTGGGGACTCAGCATCTGCCTCTTGGATGGCAACAGGGCTTTTGTGAGCCAGGTTTCTTCTCTGACTCACAAACATTCACAAGCCATTCAACCTCCACACCCCCTCCCACATGACACACACCCAGCTCAGGGTTGGTAGGTAGAAACTAGTAGATAGTGAACAGATGCATACTGATTGATTAATGATCACTCACAGCTTAGCCTCCTGGGAAGCCATCTTGGCTCTTTCTGAGCCCATGGCTACACTTTAACAGTTCTCTCATCTCTTGCTTTCACCCACCTTTGCCCAACTAATGCACCCCTTACTGTTGTACTAGCCTTCAGAGCCCAACCAGCCAAGAAGTCTGGCACTGAACAGAAACCAAGCTTGCCTCACCTTCCACTGTGGTCCCCTTTGGATTCCCAAAGGCCTTGGTTGATGTTACCTGCTGCCCTAACTGCCTGCCTAACGGCCTTTCTCAGTTGTTCCCCGAGCCGAAGTTTTTCCTACTTTGTTTCCTAAGCCCAGTAAGCCTACCAAGAGATGAGCCAGATCCAACTGCCATTCCTAGCAAAAAAGAGAATAATAGTGGTCAGTGCCACTCAGGCCCGAAGACTAAAGGTCCTCAGAAGCTGAACTGAGCAGCCAAGGCAACTGCACATGCTGAACAGAGGGGTGATAGCAACCACTGTCTTTGCTTGCTAATTTTGACTTGGGCATTCAGGACGCAGGCTGCCTACTCAAAGTCATGCTACTCCAAGAGTACTGTGACAACTAGCCACATAAGCCACTCCTGAAAGTCTGTAGAAATGCAGAATCTGCAGCCTCACCTGAAACCCACTGAATTGGAATCTTCATTGAACAAAGTCTCCAGATGAATTGTATCCTCATTTAAGTTTAAGAACTACTGAGCTAGAACATTGCTTCTTAATTCTGACTGCCCTTGAGAATCTCCTGGGAAGATTTGGAAAAAAACCTACTGATTTCTAGGTACTATCCCATACCAATAGCAGAATCTCTGGGTGCAGGAATGGCACATAAATATTAGGCTTTGCAGATGATTCTAATGTGCAAACAGGGTATGAAAACTACCTGGTATTTGCTTTACAGATGTGAAAATCTGACTTTAATTGGTTAAATGAACTGCATTAGGTCCCATTACTCATTAGCAGCAGACACAAGTTTTATTCACATAGATTTTATAGTTAAAAGAGCACAGGCTTTAGAACCAGGTTCAAGCTCTAGCTCTGTTGCTTTCAAGAAGCATGCTTTGGGGCAAATTGTTTAACTCCTCTGACATACAGTTTCCTCATCTGTAAGGTGGGATGGATAATAAAAATCTCATGGGGCTGTTGAGATTAAAGGAGAAAAGGCCTGCAAAGCCTCTGTTGCAGCCTGTTCTTGCCTTTTCCCTTTTACTTTAATCCACTGTACCTTCCAATACAGAATACTTTCAGGAGCCCCAAACTGGAATTATTTATTCATTTGAGAAACATTTAGTGATAATTTGCAAGGTAACAAGAACTGAGGCCTCAGAAACTATGAAACAGTTCTTGCCCTAAAGAGACAGTTGTTGCCTCTCCTGTGGGAGAGACAGGCCTGTAAACAAGTTACAAGCAGCTCTGTAGAAGCAAAGCTAGGGGTGCTTGACAGTAACAAAGGCTCACACAGAATAGTTTCCATTTGCGATTTTAGAAAATACACCCAGAAGATGTGACATCTGAGCAGAAGAATGAAAGAGAGGCTATTCAAGCAGACACGGGCGAGAAGAGCATCCCAGAAGGAAGGAACAGCACGTGGGACCACAAGGAAGTGTGAAATGCCACGGTGTGTGAGGAGAGCTGCGATCCAGGCAGTGGTACTGCAGCGTGGGCAGGAGCCGGGGCGCCCGCCGGGGGTTCTCTCTGCCGTGCTGAGCAGTGAGGACTTGATCCTGCGGGTGACAGGGCCCGGGAGAGGCTCTCAGCACCAGCTTGTTCAGGAGGTGTCTTGTAGAAGGAAAGGGGGCTGCAGGGTGCACTCTGATGTCCTCCAGAAGGGGCCAAGTCAGGGAACACATGAAACTGGGGTCTCAAGTTTATCACCTGATGTCACTGAGCAGTGAGTCCCACCATATGTGGGATGCTGCAGAACTCACTGCCTCTCAGACATTACTGAAAGAGACACAAGAAGGGAAAAGAGAGAAAATCCAGAGATCTGGGTGACCATGTAATCAGTGTTCACAAACTCTGTTCCCATGATCATACTGACAATTATCTGAGAGAGTTTTCTTGAAAACAATGAAATAAGTGTGACTATAAAGAGCCGGCTCCACTGTATGTGTGTGTGAGTCTCTCCCTAGGGCAATCTGAGCCCTCCCTCCCTGGCATCTATGTGTACCTACTCCATTTCTTGGGTTTAGTCCTAGACCACTTTGATTTACCATATGTATTTCACCTTAACTTTTTCTTCAATAATTTTTTCACAATTACAAAAATAGTATATGCTAATGATGGAAAAGCATATACATAGGAGAAGAAAAATATTTAAATCACCCAAATCTCATCACTTAGTGATAACTATTAAAAACATGTTAGTGCATTTCTTTCTGCTGTTTTTCCCTAAGCAAATGTACACATATTAAAAATATAGAATAGGATTATACCAGGTATATTTATTTCAAATCTGCTTTTTACACATTTATTCATTTAGTAGGACTAGTTCTAGTGAGTCTCTTTTTAAGAATGAACAAGGGGGTAAGGTACTGACAGAAGTGAGCAGGAGCAGCTGGGTGCTCGGAGAAACTTAGGAAGCCACTCTTCAGAGAGGCAGAGAAGCTGGATGAAATAACTCCCATTCTTTGTGATTTCCTAGTTAATCTCCAGTATCCTGAGAGCCCCAACTGATTTCCTTCCCTTGAGTTCCATGCCTTGCATCTTTTAAATAAATTTCTCTAGTTTTCCTTGAGATTGTTTAAAGGGCTTCTGTTTCTTATGGACAAATAATTCCCAGCCAAGGAAAAATTCTGAAATCAGCTACAGAGTTAGCCCCAAGGAATCAGATGGATAATCACTTGCTTAAGTAAACAAGTGATTTTTGTCTTGAAGGTAAAACTTCCCCCCAGTAGCTTATTGTGATCTTGCTGAAGTTTCTACGCCACATTATTTCTCAACCTCAGATGTTAGATAAGTAATTTTATTTAACACACCATGACAACCTGTCAAAAAGAATGACTACTGTGCATTGTGTGGTCCAAGCACCTCAGTTTGTTTCTCCCTGGAGTTGGATAATTGCCTTTCCTGTTCCTGCCATTTCTGGGGACCAGGTATAAGAGTAAACTAAACTGGTATCCAAACTAGGATTTCTCAGTGGTCCTTCCCATCACAGATTTGTATTATTAGCACAGCTGGAGAAACTGCCCAGAGTTTCAAGCCCAGGGTTTGGTAAATTTCTGGCAATGAGACCCTCTGAAAGCTCAAGATCCTTTTCTAAATATTCATTTAATAGTATCACCAAAAGCATTATAGATTTCAAAAAGAATTCTGGTGACCTGTTTCTTAGTCACCCTGTCACCCAGGCTTATAAGTGCATTGTACTTGCTATTTTTTACTTCGTTAAAGACTGATACAGACCAATTCTTTTTTCCAATAGTATGATCTCAGAGAGTTCTTCCCTACTCATTCTATATTAAAAAAACACCTCTTTCTGGTACAAATGTCTTTGTGGTAAAATGATTTTTGTTCTTCTGGGTAGATAACCTAGTAATGGAATCGTGGGACCAAATGGACAGTTGACTTTTAGTTCTTTAAGAATTCTCCATATTTCTTTCCATAAAGGTTGTATTAGTTTGCAATCCCACCAGCAGTGTAGAAGTGTTGCCTTCTCTCCACATCCAAGCCAACATCTACAGATTTGGGACTTTGTGATGTGGGCTAATCTCACTGGAGTTAGGTGATATCTGAGAGTGGTTTTGATTTGCATTTCTCTGATGATTAAAGACTATGAGAATGTTTATTATAGCTCAATCATAATTGCCAAGTCATGGAAGCAACTCAAATGCCCATAAACCCATGAATATATTAACAAACTGTGCCATATGTATACTGTAGAGACTTGCATAAGAAAATATGGAGACTTGCATCTTTTATGCTTACCTGGATGGAGTTGAAACACCTCCTTCTTAGTAAAGTATCTCAAGAATGGAAAGAAAATATCCAATGCACTCAATACTAATATGAAACCTATAAACAAGCACACACCTACATGAATAATAAAACACAAATATAGTGTAGCAAGGGGAAAGGGACAGGAGGAAGACAGGAGGAGGAGGAAGGGGGAGGGCCATTGGCAGAGGGAGGGAGGGCAATTGGCAGGATCTCACCTAATGTGCACAATGCGAAGCTGTTCCGCATGTCCCCTCGGTGAAGGGCTCAACTACAAGTTGAACTTTACCTTCCAAGTGAGAACAATGTAACCTAAAAATTTGTGCCCTCATATTAATTTGAAATTTTAAAAAAGAAAAAACCCTTTTAAAAAAGTATCTTTTTCATTGAAAGCTCACTTATCCCACTTCCTTTTTAAAAAATAGTACTTAGCCCGGCTTGACTTAGTACCATATTTTTTGACTAGTCATCTTTTCCACCAGCATGTCAGTTTCTTGAGGATAAGGATTCTAGTTGTTTCACCACTGAATACCCACTACGAAACATGGAGCCTCGCCCATACTAGCTCTTAATAAATATGTGTTGAATGAATGATCTCCTAGACATAACTTCCTAAGAGTTGGGCAGGGATTAAATTCTTGACGGAATACAACTCTAATTCCTACTCAGACTTGAGCAAGAAAGTCAAAAGTGACTGGTCACTACTACTTTCTCTTCTCTTTCAAACCAGTCCATTGGAACTCTGAGTTTTTTTCCTTTATTTCCTCCACTTTTAAACACTACATCCAGCTGTTCCTTAAGCTAAACTATAGCTTTCACATGAAGGCTATAACCCAACTATAGCACAAGACTATGAGGAAAGGACCAAGGAAGGGGAAG